>JAQPZY010001577.1:1912500-2097500 GCA_029931535.1 Margaritifera margaritifera
GTAGGAAAAAACTCGTTTCATATCGCATAAGAATACGTCTCAGCCTTAGGGCCTCAGCGTATCATACCAAACTCGTTCTTTTCGCCGACTCGGAACAAACACGTATCCGGTTTTGTGCATTTATCGGTGACTGTCATATCTATTTATTATTTATAAGTGAATCTCGATTTTAATTAGACTGGTCCATTGTGTACCTATGTATCAGAATTCGCTACTCTGCGTTCTTCATTACGTTACACAAGTAGTGAAGAATGTAGGGTACCAGACTAAAAATGTATTATGATGGGCCGTTATAGTCTCATTCCGTCTGCAAGAATGAGATATGTACAGTCCAGGCCTTTGTTTCGACTAAATTGGTATCATAACAAAATTTAAACTGAAATAGCAAGTATTACACTAGGAAGATACATTATATTTGCCAAGTAATTTTATTTCGTCTGTGGTATTACTGTTTTATGGTGACAGCTGACCCTACTTACTCAATCCGAAGCATATCTTTGGTGACTGTCATCATCAAATATCAACTTATTTCCATGGCAACGCTTTATATCCTTGGGATTTTTGGTAAGCTTTTTTAAAATATATTTTTGTTAATTCTGGATGTTAAGAGCAAGATATTAGCGGAAACTTCATACTGACTAATAAATATTTCGATAACACTTCAGGTTACTCAGTATTGAATTTAGAAACGAGCTTTGGTTGATTTAACGGTTCATAGAATGAACACTTTGATTAAGCAATGAACCGGAGCATGCGTATTGAAGGTACAAACGAGAAGCTCCTACCTCTTTTTCACTTCGTTCAAGGATATATAGACCTGGACTTGGCAATCTCATATTTATCTAGAACTTCCTAATTTTTGAGAATGCAATTCAAAGTGAAAGAATATTGCTTATCTTGAATTGTTTATATTGTTGCAATCCAAGGAACTCATCAAACCAGCATAATCTACATATTGTGTCTTGACGTTGTAGGTATGGTTAATTCTCAACACAGATGAAAAGTTCCCCCATTCAATTTTTCTTGCATCACTAAGTAGTTTAAAGAACAGTAATATATGCAATAACTAAGTGACGTGTCGAATTAGAATTAAACATTTATTATCTATTAAATAAGAATAAAAGCACACAATCATTATTTAAGCGTAGATGCGAGTGAGAGAACTACCGATATATGTAGAGTCTGAAGGATTATATACGCTTTAGTAATGGAAAACAATTACATGTGACAATTTTATAGAATTGACACCAGAGAAATAAATGTAATTCAAGATATGGAAACTCGAATTTTGAGTTCTATTTAGTTTCTTTATAAAATACTATTCACTCTATGGAAAGAGCATCAATCGATTAAGGAATCCCAGACGTGAAATACATCATGACTTGTAACCATGGTAACATCTAAAATCGAAGCCTTGATGTATCATTGAACACTTGATCTGAAAACATAAAAAAAACAATTTTTGTTTATTTGCTTCGTAAGACCGGTCGAGAAATAATGTCTTCTTTGGCGTTCGACGAGTTAACCTCATAACTATTTCGTAGCTTGTATTGATTTGCAGCCATGACTTTGGTTCTTTCGAATCGTGTTTACGATCTTTACTGTTTCATGAATTACATATTTGAGTGACAAAGATTACAGAATGACGACAAAATATCAAATAATTATTTTATGATTTGTTTCATACCTGGTATCATGCGATATTTATTTAGGAGTTAATATTATATCATTGCACAATTATTACAGCTTTAATTTTTATCTTATGAGTGAATGAAAGGATAGTTGGACGTATTGATCTGCGATACATTTACCGTATATACTCTTGCATAATCCGTATCCAAATGCAAACAACACAGACCCTGATCTGCCGTCGCTTTATGCGCCAGCAGATCAAGGTCTATGTTGTTTGTTCTACTGATTAATCCTCACAAACTGCAAAGACCGGCACATTATGCGACGGCAGATCAGGGTCTATGCAGTTTGCAGTTGGTATGGTATTATACGCGAGCATATACGGTAATAGTTGCAGAATTAAAAATCGAAATTAATCGAAATGCATACACAATGAATAATATATACTCCTTCTCCCGTTAAGTACTTGTAACGTCTTTTGCAGCACCTTTACGTACTGTTTCTGAATCGTGTCACATCAGTAGAATTCTTTGTTGTTCTCTGCGCCTATTTTACCATCTCATCTATTTTACCATCTCATTTTCGTACTGTTTTTTAAATGTCCATCGATCGTCTCTTTGTCTTCACACTGTTTCATCTCGTTCAAAGGTGATTTCCTATTCGATCCTGGATTAGAGTATCATTTCATTTCGTTTTGGTGCCGCCCCCTGTGGTTTATTTAATTATCTCCCATTTACTCAGCATGCTATAGCCAATTACCGTTTAAAAATTCCGTTAAAACCTACCAACCAACCAATGGTCTTAGTGCCGCTTCTAACAGTTTCGTATCTTTACCGTTTGCCAACCATTCTATCTTCGTTTTGTTTATCATGTTTTAAAAAGACATCACAAGTACTGTGTATCAGTCTTTCATTTTTTTGAACTGGTGCAGATAGACTGGCAATAATAATAAATAATTAAGAAGAATAACAAACTTGAAAAATTGTATCTTATTTATTTCATTTAAATGTTTTAGTTATTTTAAATCTTAATTTTATCGTCCAGAAGAAATTTCGTAATGACAGGGATCACTCCAGATCCCATATTTCAATAATGAGCTCTGGAAGACACCAAAAAACCTTCCAAAATGTTTAGAGGTCAAAAGGTGAATTAGGTGCATCTTAAGAAACTGACATTAATCACCCTAAACGTATTATTTGAATTGTCAGCCAGCAGAACCTTACCTGTTGATTACTTAAGGAAGAATATTATCATTCAAATATATGCGATGCTGAACTATTCGGAGCTGTTGTTATACTGCCATGAATGGTTTGTGTAAACAGACCCCGTAATCACGAAACCGTCTGAGCAAAGTCTGAACATAGTCTGAGCACAAAAAATTAACTCGTGCTAAAGCTTCGCTTTGGGTGAGTGTTGAAACAGGAAAATTGCGGTGTTACCGTATTATAATTATATTTACATACCTTATTATAATTATATTTACATACCGGCCACATTTCAACGATCCTTAATTACTCTAAATATGTTTCTGAATTTTCGAGTTTTGAGTCCGAGTTAAAACTGTATGATCTAGATTTTCCAGACTACGGGATCTGTATTCGGTTTGACAAAAGACATTCTGCTCCCGGGAAGAGACACTTCCTGTCTAGCATTTATTGGCAAAAATAAATAGTGTATTAAGTGTATTAGCTGGATAGAAATCATTTTTACAAGATTTGTAAACCCTGAGTCAACAAAATTACTATTCAATCTATATTGTGGTTTCATCGCCCTAGCTTCATAAAAAAAATCAATAGATTTTTTAATTAATTATATGCGTGAATATTCGACTACTATATACACAATAAATAACTTTTATGTAAAAAAAAAAAAAAAAACTGGTCTGAGTTTTACCAATAAAACTTAAGCCTAGATTTAAATTTAAGTGTAGATTGCAGCAATCTGATTGACTAAAATGTAAGTCTGATTTAAAATTGACCAACCAAATGTCTTAAAACTTGACTTAACTTACCACATATTTTGGCGAAACTGAGGTCTTTTCAAGTAAAATTCAGATGAGGAAGGAATGTTTCTCATGGTTATTGAGCATATTATTTCAGAAACACTACATGGTTTTTGTAACTAAGGAGAGATAATGGTGAATAGATTTTTCGTTGGGTTGTTCTTCCGAATTGCCGGGATGGAGAAAAGGTGTTATTGATTTAAAAATCCGTCGATTGTCAGTTTGAAGGTATAAATATATTGATATTTGTCGGCAAAGACAACAAACCAAAAGTAGAAGTGTTAGAAAAATGGTTTGGAGCTGATTTTGCTGGGTCACCTTTTACAGAGATATAAGATACATGATACTAGAAATTTTATTGAATGTCGGTGGTCTGAATAAAATACACAAAACACTAGCTCTGTACGAGCTATTTTAGCGACATGACATAACAAAAGTATTTCATAACTCAATAGACGGGTACACAGTTAGTACATATTTACAATACAACACTATACATATAAACATTACAATGACAGCGGTAACAGCAGATTAAAAGACAACACAACAGTATATATTATGCACCATGCACATATACATTTTCTTTTATACTTTTTTTTATACGTATTAATATATTTTCTGGAATGTTATATATATATATATATATATATATATATATATATATATATATATATATATATATATATATATATATATATATATATATATATATATATATATATATATATATATATAAAACACTTCCCAGTATTTAGTACATTGTAAATTTAGGTAAGAAATATGAAAATTATATTGACAAAAGCATGCACAATGCCAAAGATAAGAAAAGATTAAAGGACAAGACAACAGTATATGGCATGCAAATAAAGGCGTATAATGGATACAAATACAAATCTAAGAAGGTGAGTAATTAAAATAGGAGTTATGGGTGCAGGATTTAAGTCTGACTATCTCAGTGAAGCTGGTAACCTTATAGCCGAATTGCCGCTGACCGATACTTATAGAAAGGCATAAAGCAAATTTACAGTGAGGCCCGGACCATGTCTAAATCATCCTGCTGAATTCTTTGAAATCAGATAATTGTTCTCAGTTCATTGGGCAGGTTGTTCCAGATTCTGGGGCGTCAAATTTGGAAGAGAACTTACCATACCTTGTGGTTTTTACCCTTGGTACTGTTGCCAGATTTTGGTATCTAAAACTGTAGTTCCAGTTTTTGAAGGTGACCAGATTACTGAAGTAATTAAATGTTTTCTTGTCAAGTATCTTATATACTTCAGTTGCCATATATCCAAATGTACTAATGTCTAGAGTAGGAAGGTTTGCTCTTCTTAGCAGAGTCATATGAGGTATTAAAATCATCAAACATCAACTGTAATGCCCTATGCTGTATTCTTGTCCATTTTGTCAGAGTTTTGTTTTCTACAGAAATGCCAAATAAGGGCGCAGTAGCTGATGTTTGACCTAATAAAGCATTTGCAGGTCAGTAGCTTAGTATTAGTGGACAAATAGTGGTTGAGACGTTGCAAGTTGTTTAATTGTCTTGCTCCTTTTTCACAGATGTTAGATATGTGGTTACTAAAATTTAGTTGGGAATCAATATCTACGCCAAGTAGCTTCACGTAGACCACAGGGTAGTTCATGGTCTTCTATTGTGAAATTGAATAAATTTTGCGCGCTTTTGCCAAGATCATTCGCTTGGAATTTCTGAGAGTTTGCAAACCAGTCAGTCAGTATATTGCTCTCATTTAGCAGAACAGATATTAAATTATTTTGATTTGTATGAATGTCAGATATGGTGTTGTCATCAGCGTAATTATACAGTGTTGTTTGTTGTGTGAAGTAGAAAATGTTGTTTATGAAGATATTAAATATGAGAGGTCTTAATACTGAGCCTTGCTGTATTCCCTTAGAGGCCATATTCCACTGTCTATAGGAGGTGTCCCAGTATTGAACCTTGCTGTATTCCCTTAGAGGCCATATTCCAGTGTCTATAGGAGGGTCCCAGTATTGAGCCTTGCTGTATTCCCTTAGAGGCCATATTCCACTGTCTTTAGGAGGGTCTCAGTATTGAACCTTGCTGTATTCCCTTAGAGGCCATATTCCACTGTCTATAGGAGGGTCCCAGTATTGAGCCTTGCTGTACTCCCTTAGAGGCCATATTCCAGTGTCTATAGGAGGGTCCCAGTATTGAGCCTTGCGGTATTCCCTTAGAGGCCATATTCCAGTGTCTATAGGAGGGTCCCAGTATTGAGCCTTGCGGTACTCCCTTAGAGGCCATATTCCAGTGTCTATAGGAGGGTCCCAGTATTGAGCCTTGCTGTATTCCCTTAGAGGCCATATTCCACTATCTATTGGAGGGTCCCAGTATTGAGCCTTGCTGTATTCCCTTAGAGGCCATATTCCACTATCTATTGGAGGGTCCCAGTATTGAGCCTTGCTGTATTTCCTTATAGGCCATATTCCACTGTCTATAGGAGGGTCTCAGTATTGAGCCTTGCTGTATTCCCTTAGAGGCCATATTCCACTATCTATTGGAGGGTCCCAGTATTGAGCCTTGCTGTATTCCCTTATAGGCCATATTCCACTATCTATAGGAGGGTCCCAGTATTGAGCCTTGCGGTACTCCCTTAGAGGCCACATTCCACTGTCTATAGGAGGGTCCCAGTATTGAGCCTTGCGATACTCCCTTAGAGGCCATATTCCAGTGTCTATAGGAGGGTCCCAGTATTGAGCCTTGCGGTACTCCCTTAGTGGCCATATTCCAGTGTCTATAGGAGGGTCCCAGTATTGAGCCTTGCGGTACTCCCTTAGTGGCCATATTCCAGTGTCTATAGGAGGGTCCCAGTATTGAGCCTTGCGGTACTCACTTAGAGGCCATAATCCACTGTCTATAGGAGGGTCCCATTATTGAACATTGCTGTATTCCCTTAGAGGCCATATTCCACTGACTATAGGAGGGTCCCACTATTGAGCCTTGTTGTACTCCCTTAGAGGCCATACTCCACTGTCTATAGGAGGGTCCCAGTTGGACGCGTTGTTTTCGTTTATACAAATAGTTTTCAATTAGGTTGAAAGAGTTCTGATCAATGTTATGGGCTTTCATTTCTTCGATGATGAGTCTCTGTGGAAAACTGTCGAAGGCCTTGGACAGGTTCACTAGTATTGCACCCACACTAGAGCCATTGTCCAGGGTGCTCTTCAAGTCCTACACCAGTTTTAGTAGAGTAGTTTGAAATACATACCCTTTTCTAAAAACAGATAGAAAGTTATGAAAAATATTACCAAATGCAATTGAATTTGATTACATAGAAGGATTTTTAAAAAGTGTGGAAGTGGAACGTAAAATGCTGACTGGCCTGTAGTTGCCCTTATCCATAGGAAATGATTTTTAAAAAAAAAACTGGGGTTACCTTTAAGACGATCCGGAAATCTCCCTTTGTCAATAGAAGTATTTAAACGTACACTACTTCCTGAGCATAAAACTGGTGAGCATAATTTGAGAATTTTAGGAGGTATGTTGTCAACACCTGTAGAATTCTTTGTGTCAAGGCCTTTCATAATTTTGAAAACTTGTTCTGGCACTACAGGTTTCAGTTTAAGAGTTGGATAATTTTTCAGGCAGTTGATTGTCAGGAATATCTTGTATGCTAAGGTGAATAGTAATGTTATCAATGAGTTCATTTGACCCAGTGGCTTTTGCAATGTTAATTTAAGTACTCACTGAAAATTTCACAGACTTTATTTTGGTCAGTTATCACGGCATCACCCTCCATCAGAAGAAAACTACAAAACATAGCTATGCTGATATTGGCGTCGGCGTTAACTCATTGTTAACTTTTTTTTGCAACCCTAAAATTCTGTACAAAGTCAGTGTTCCGTAAAAAGACAGTGTACCGGGGAACCCTTGTTCCTAATTTCTGACACGTAGGTACTGCATTATAAAACTAGCCATCAGAAATAGAACACAGAATGACAGAACAGTGCACATAGCTCACTCATCCACTGATTTTTCAACTTCGCCTTTGTTTTGTGGTCGAATAATAGCTTAACATACTAGTACTGTGTTTAGTATTTACTAATCCCGAGTATGGTAGATTAAAACTACGAACTGGCAAAAAGGGTGTTTGAAATTTATGCCACTACATCCCCTTCTTCAATTCCCTGGCTGTTTAGACCAAAATAGAAATTCTACAAATTATAAAACTGAAAAAGGCAATGCAAAATTCATTCTCTTCCCTGGCAAAGCTATATGTCAGGTTATCCTGACATCGAACGGAAAACTTCCCGATGTTCAGACCTAGATTTCTTTTCCAAAATCCAGAAGTAAAAACAAAACAAACAAAAAAATTTTAAAAAATGTATCAGCTGTAAATATCTGATATTCTTTGCTTACAAGTATATTTATTGATCGCTGCCTTATACTAGCGCGAGTTTGAAAAGGCAACCCGTTTTACACGTGCATGGCGTGTCACTTATCGAGTAGCGCGACCAACACTAGGAACTCACATAGTATATCTGTATTATACCTGCTTTTGTTCTGTACTGTTTTCTCTTGTAAGTTTTGGCTACATACGTAAGGAAGCATGGCCGAAATAGGAGACTCAGTGCTTAAATGAAGCTCCTTTTGTATTTATATGTTTTTCTTCCGTCTAAGGGTAGTTTATAAAATCCAAATGCGACAGGCATTAAATAAAGTCTTTATACGAGGTCAGATACAAATGCCTCGAGTTTGATTTTTTTTTTTTAAAGCTTTATCTATTTGTTTTCGTTGCACCGTTATGTGTCGAAATATTCTGTACAGATGATTTTGGGGCTCTGTACTAATGATTCGCATGCATTGTTTTACATTAAAAGCGGGATGGGTGAAGATAATTGCTTGATTATAAACAATCTGGAATAATTGATATTTACCTTAAATCTTTGAATAAAGGCTTAATATCCAATACACCTCCGGACGCCAATATGGGTCAAATTTTGCACCTATCAAAATAAGAGCTGTCAATTTGTCTGTACTGAGTAGACGCCGACACATACACGTACACACATATGCGCACGCACACATAAGCACATACACACCACATTGCAAAACCTGGTAAAACAGCATGAAAATCAAATCAGATTATCTACACGAACGCATTAATCAGCATTTAAAATCTCATCTGTGCATGTCCAAGTAGAATTTCAATTGGTCAAAACGTAATCATGTGATCAGTTTGAACTGCGTTTATTTATATATAATCTCTGTGTAGAACAACTTTTAAAAATACATACTAAAAGAAACCTCAAGCTCGTATTCATACGCTGAATAAAGGCTCTAAAATTATATTAAATATTAAACTAAAAGCAAATAGGAATATAAAAGAATGAATACATTTTTCAAAAAATTGCAATTATTAGTGTAAATGTTGTTTTTCTACGTTTATCGTGGTATAAGCTGTATTTGCCAAAGAACACAGTTTACATAACCCCTGCCCTTCGACTGTTATTTGCTGTGTGATTCGGCAGCTGACAGTTCATTCCACGATAAACGCAGAAAAAAAAATAACATCAAACTCTTAAGTATATATGATTCCGACTGTAATATTTCATTTCTCTAGACTGAATGTTTGTTACGAAAGGCAAAAACAAATCGATGCGTTTTCTTAGAGTTCTCACGGAAACGAAGCAAAGTTTTGGCAGACTAAGGCCGGACAAGCTAAATATATGTTGTTGTTTTTTTATATCACCATAACATGAAAATGAATCTGTCTGATTCGTCTTTCAAGACACCTGGCTCCCCTTAACATGAAAATGAATCTGTCTGATCCGCCTTTCAAGACACTTGGCTCCCCTCAACATGAAAATGAATCTGTCTAATCCGTCTTTCAAAACACCTGACTCCCCTCAACATGAAAATGAATCTGTCTGATCCGTCTTTTAAGACACCTGGCTCCCTTTAACGTGAAAATAAATCTGTATGATCCGTCTTTCAAGAAACCTATCTGTCCTCAACATGACAATGAACCTGTCTGATCCGTCTTTAAAGATACCTGACTCTACTGTCTCAGTATAAAATAAAATGGACACTGTTCTTAAGGATGGAAATATTGAAATGAGGCATTTAATAAATACTTTCACGTCATATCAGACATATAATCGGCACTTTCTATGCGCGATTGAATGATCCAGCCTATGAAGTAATCATCTCAAAGTACTCTTCCTGAATTCCCCTAAGTCCCAGTTTGTACTGGTTTCCAGTAATAGTTTGATTCGCGATCGGTTATATTAGTTTACAAAGGCACTCTTTACTCGACAGACAAATACAAAAGTAGTGTCAAATCATTAGATAACTGAACGATAAGTTTGAATTTTTGAGTTTTTGCATATATATACATACATGCATTTTTGAGTTTTTGCATATATATACATACATGCATACATACATAGATAAACAATTTTAAGTCAGATCTGCGTTACCATTGCGGACAACAACAAAAAAAAACACTTTTGCATACTGGTCTTTTTTTACTTGAGCGTCCCTTTATTTTCTTCATGTACGCAGTTCATGTGTAAGGGTCAATTATATATTACACCTGGATAAAACAAATTCATATTTTATGTCCAATCATTTTTACCTTTAATGAAATCCGTGATGTTATTGACACTTGGAAAAATAATGTATAGTATGTATAGTATATAAAAATAATGTATAGTATGTATAGTATATAAAAATAATGTATATTCAGTATAGTATATAAAAATAATGTATATTCAGTATAGTATATAAAAATAATGTATAGTATGTATAGTATATAAAAATAATGTATATTCAGTATAGTATATAAAAATAATGTATAGTATGTATAGTATATAAAAATAATGTATATTCAGTATAGTATATAAAAATAATGTATATTCAGTATAGTATATAAAAATAATGTATATTCAGTATAGTATATAAAAATAATGTATATTCAGTATAGTATATAAAAATAATGTATATTCAGTATAGTATATAAAAATAATGTATATTCAGTATAGTATATAAAAATAATGTATAGTATGTATAGTATATAAAAATAATGCATATTCTGTTTACTGTCCCTTTAAAGAAGATTGACATTTTTTTCTAAGAATTTTTAATCTACAAAAACTTTTAAAGGAACTAAAATTCTAGGTTATTACTAATAAAAATTTTGATAAATCAGTCAATCACTTTTAAGTTAGTTAAAACTGTAGGATAAGACAAGAGATTCTGAGATAGCAGTCAATCACCTTTAAGCTAGTTAAAACTGTAGGATAAGACTAGAGATTCTGAGATAGCAGTCAATCATTTTAAAGTCTGTGTAAAATACTTTTTGTATATATTATAACGCAGGCATGTGCAACTCCTCCAGGGCGTGGACCGGATAGGATTTTTAAATGTACCCGTATGAAGTAAATGTAACCGGATAAAACCATTTCGCGGGCCAAATGCGGCCCGTGTGTTGTAGGTTGCACATGTCTATTACAACACTTCAGAAAGGATCCAAGTAAAAGCACTGAAATTGTCTGAGGGAAAACAACATGCCATGCATGTTCAAATGCTAATCAATGACAGTCACTTTTCAAGAACTAATCTACAGAGTTAATTTAATTCTTGAAATTCCTCAAAACAAATTTAATTCATAGAAACTCGAATCAATACAATTTAATTCAATTCCACGCAGATGCCTGTAAACATGTTATGTTTAGAAATAAATCCGTAGCCCTCGGGATCCGCAGCAGTTCATTTGGTAGAGCTTCAGACTCGTTATCTCTGTGTTGCTGGTTTTATACTCGCCCAGGCCAACCTGGGTCGACTGCCTCAGTGTGCCGTTGGGAAATGCACTTAGCTCTCATTACCTCGGCATGATATAGCCAATAATGTGTTAAAAGTGCCGATAAAACCAACCAACCAACCTAAAGATATCGATTAACAGCAGATAGTTACATTCCAGTAATCAACCACGTAGAAACTCCTTTATATGACTTATTTGGTTTTATGATAATTAGTTATATTTTCAAGTGGTTTGATTTCCTTTGGAAAAACTGATGAATCTAATTATTCAAAAACCAAATAACAAAATAAATGACAGAGTTAGCTAGAGATGTATATTAACCAAAGAATGAACTCTGGTGCAGAATATCCGAATAACAGTAACATGATTGTCAATGCATTGAAGTAGCAAATCTACCGTCTATACTCGCGTATAACGCGAGTCCAAATGCAAACAACCTAGACCCTGATCTGCCGTCGCATAATGCGCTGGCAGATCAGGGTCTATGTTGTTTGTTCTACACATTAGTCCTTACAAACTGCATAGACCCAGATCTGTGGGCGAATTATGTGACGGCAGATCTGGGTCTATGCAGTTTGCAGTTCGTATTAATTTATACGCGAGTATAGACGGTACAACTCATGTATTAGCAGATTTTCTGTTTGTTTTTGTTTTTCTTCAAAAACAAAGTGGATAAAGTCTACATGAAAAGGAAGAATTTATTTATTTCTCCTCTATGTTGCTGTTCGTGATATAAAAAGACTGTTTAAATGTGGCCTGTTTAGGTTTCGTGTATTGGACCTATACACCATGTCTCACATCTTCATTGATTTCCTTGCTGTCGTTAGTTCATTTCCTCTGTACCGATCATGTGACGTACTTGTAAGTCAAGAATATATAACCACGCAGAGACTGCAGCTTGCATTATTTTATTCGTGTCAAGAAAAGAAAAGAAAAAAGTTTGTTTTTTTTTGTGGTTTTTTTTAGCACGCATCTGAAGCTTTCTCACAGAATGGTTAAAACAAATAATGATTTTAGAGACAAATAATATGTGCTTTGTTTCTAGCTTAAGGTTTCTATTATAACACGTTGCTATGCCGTAAAACACCAAATCCAAAATCAAATCTATTATAATATGGCAGACCCGTTGTTGAAATAGATGTTGTTATGAAAATATCATAACTCAGCCTTCTAAATATTTTAAGTAAATAGAAAACCAGATTCTTTTGTCAGTGTAGGGATCAGTCTTTACAGAATGTTACAACAATCAGCAGAAACACGTGTCTTATGCATAGGAAATAGAGCTGTTGTCCTGATTTTTTTAAATTTCTGAAATACATACTGAAGCATGAAAGGGACATAGGTAAAAAAAAAATAATCTCGTGGGCATGACATAGTATGTGAGAAAATATCTCGTGGTCACGATATAATTATCTCATGGCCACGACATACCAGCATTTTTTTTTTTACCAATGTCTCTTCCATGTTTCGGTACATACGTAATCGCAATTGCTAAGAAATTTAGTAATGCATAATATGGGTTTATATAGCACGGTGCTATAAAATGCAAGAAAATTACACGGTAAGTATCCGTAAAATTCTCTTTTAATTTTAAACTGCATACTGATATTTACAGAATTATTGACTTTAGAACTTGACGTTAAAAATTATATTTAGATAAGATTTAATGACTTCGTTAACTGAAATTAGAAGGGTTTTGATTGACCCGAAATTCGCGATGAAAATGCGTGTGTCCTTGTAATTAATACATTTAACCACTATGAACTCGAAACAAAAATTACGGAAATTAATTCTCGGGTCTTTCCGTCATGACCCGGAGATAATTTCTCGTCAGAGCATTTGTCATGTAGAAGTACTTGCAGGGATTTGTCTGCATTACAAATACAACGTTTATTGCTTGTGTCTCAGTAGATACGTGAAGAGCAAACCTAATTGCCATCTTTTTTTTGTCGACTTGAATGTAATAATCAGAAAAACTTCATAGTAATATTGATTGCTGTCAACGTGTTGATGAAGGAGAATTGTATAGCTAGTGAAGGCATGAAACATTTCAAGCGGTCGATTACAGAACTTTTTAGCTCATATCCTAAAAATTGATCTTCAATTTAAAAACTGCGAAGACTGAATTTTATGAGCCTGTTCTTTGTCGTTCAGAGTAAATTTCATTCGGTGAGTAACACGATTTTTGCTCTCAGATTTGAACGTTCAGCTTCAAGTTACGTAAATAGAGAAAACTAAAACAAAATTAATGTACGTATAAAATCTCTTATTCCAAAGTATTAAATATACTATTAATCTATTAAATAAATTGTTTTGTTTGTTGAAATAGATCGCAATAAGTCACTGGAATGACAAGTTAGTATAGCCAATATAGTTATGCGACGTAGATTTGACTTATATTTATTATAACACACACACACACACACAGACACACACACACACACACACATATATATATATATATATATATCACATAACTAATGTGTTATTTACGTTAATATCATAATTTTCATATATTTAACACGTGTAAAAACATCTAATGACGTCAAAAATGACGTCGTTATGTCATGCAAAGGATGGCGTAACAATCGAGGTATCCGAATGTATTTCAAAGTCATTCCACTATACTGCGGTTTGGTCAAATAAAATCAGTATTTTTTGTCATGCTATATGTAGAATCTAACATTTAAATTTATAAAACTCGTCAAAAAATTTCGCCAAGGCTTGCAAAATCTTGAAATTATTCGACTCGTTTCATAAATTTCAATTGAAATGAGCACTCATGTAACATCTTTCTTGTGTGTGTGTGTATGTATATATATATATATATATATATATATATATATATATATATATATATATATATATATATATATATATATATAAGATTGCAGAAAATCATCATCATCCCCAATCTCTTGAATAGACACATACAAAAGCACCAAAAGTCGATAAGTAACAAAGGGAAGATAATATAATATTCCCAAACGTTTCACTCGAGCAGGAGACCATAATATTGATAAATGTCTCAGTTTTGGCATTTGACCTACAGACGAACTCAAATACAAACAAGGTTGCTATGAAAATCTAACTCATTAGTTGTTGAATGGTTACTGTTAATGATAGATTATTTTCTTATTTGCAATTCCTCAATTATTTAGCACCGTTACTTGCCGTATACACGTTTCATAGTAAAATACCTTTAATTTGCTTTCTTCCATAAACGTTATATCAAGTAGTTTTAGAGTCACAGATGATAGTCGAATGTAATGTTTAAGGTAACTAAAACCTATTTATTATATACACATCATCATACCACTCATGATGAAGGTTACTTTTCCCGAGGCTGAACTGAAACATTGTATCAGATGCGCTTTTGATTCCTCACTGTCAAGGATGACGTCACGTAGCAATGGTCGCGTGAAGGGACTACTACAGTTGCGCTATATTTACACGCAATGTACAATTTAAGTATATGGTAAAAGAAGAAGACCAACAACATAATAAGTTGTCATTTTATTATGAATGAATTGTTTTGGTTATATAATAAATTCATCAGCAGTACAGTAACTTGACTTGGGTGCTTGTATCGCGCCTCTTTTGATAGCGGAAGGACATCGGTTTACGCTCGACCCTTCGATTTCCGGTGTCCTGCCACTATCAAACTCGACGTGATACAAGCGCCCAGATCAAGTTACTGTACTGATAACCTGTATGTATCAGAGCCAAAATTATGAGTCAAGGATGAGCAATCACCATTTTATCAACGATGGCATCGGAGACGATCTTAATGTCCCCCACACACACACACACACACACACCCCAAAAAAAACAACAACGGTTTATCATGCTTTCGAAGCGCCATGAAAGTGCTTTATCATGCCTCTAAAGTGCCAATAGAGCGCTGCATCGTGCCTTCTTAGTGCCAAAAAGTACTTTATCATGCCTCTAAAGTGCCAAGAGAGCGCTGTATCGTGCCTTCATAGTGCCCAAAAGTGCTTTATCATGCCTCTAAAGTGCCAAGAGAGCGCTGTATCGTGCATTCATTGTGCCAAAAAGTGCTTTATCATGCCTCTAAAGTGCCAAGAGAGCTTTGTATCGTGCCTTCATAGTGCCAAGAAGCGCTTTATTATGCCTCCATAGGACAAAAAAAAAAAAAAACAAACAACAAAAAAACCCAAGCTCATTCTCATTCCTCTAATGTACCAGGAAAGAGCCTTACAATACCTCCAATGTGTGAATAAAGAGCTTTATCATGCCCCCAATGTCCCAATAAAGCGCACTCAAATGCCTCCACTGTGCTAAAAAAAGCGCTGTATCACACCTCCATAGTGCAAAAGAGGGTATTATTATGCTCCACAGTGCCAAGCATACCCACAGCAAAGCCCCGTATCATGGCTCTAATGTGTGAAGAAAGTGTTTAATCAAGCCTCCAAAGTGCCAGTGCAGCACTTTATCGTGCCTTTAAGGTGCCAAAAAGAGCTGTATCATGCCTCCAAAATACACAAAAAAAAGCTCTTTATATGCCTCTATCGTGCAAGAAAGCGACTTCTCATGCCACAAAGTGTCAAGAAAGCGCTTTATCATGCCTATAAAGTTACAGAAAAACGCTGTATTACGCCACAAATGTGCCAAGAACACACTTTATTGTACCTCTACAGTGCCAAGAAAGCGCTTTCTCGTGCCTACAAAGTGCCAAGAAAGCGATTTATTATTCATTCAAAGTTACAGAAAAGCGCTGTATAATGCCTTTGAATGTGCCAAGAAAGCGCCTATGTCCTGCCTCCAAAGTGCCAATAAATCGCTATGTCCTACCTCTAAAGTGCCAGGATAGCGGTAGGATGCGTTAAAGGTGCAAGCAAAGCGCTGTATCATGCCCCCAAAGTGCCAAAGAAGATCTGTTTCATGCTCTCAAAGCACCAAGAAAGCGCTGTATCGTGCCTCCAAATTGCTCCAAAAGAACTGTATTGTGTCTCCAAATTGCCAGGAGAGCAAGGTTCTATATGATGCCCGCAAATTGCCAGGATAGCAAGATTCTATATGATGCCTCCAAATTGCCAGGATAGCAAGATTCTATATGATGCCTCCAAATTGCCAGGATAGCAAGGGTCTATATGATGCCTCCAAATTGCCAGGATAGCAAGGGTCTATATGATGCCTCCAAATTGCCAGGATAGCAAGATTCCATATGATGCCTCCAAATTGCCAGGATAGCAAGGTTCTATATGATGCCTCCAAAGGTCCAAGAAAGAGCTGTATCCTGCCTCCAACGTGTCAAGAGAGTGTTGTATCAGGATTCCAAAAGTGTCAAGAAAGCTCCTAATCATGCCTCCAAAATACCCAGAAAGAACTGTCAATGCCTTCAAAGAGACAATAACGAGATTTATCATGCCTCTAAAGTCACAAAAAAGCGTTGTATAATGCTTTCAAAGCATCATTAGAATTTTTTCAAAATTCACGATCACCTTATCAATTACCATAGCAATCTCATGTCTTTTGACACTAAACATTAATACAACTTACCAATTTTTGTTCACAACAGTATATATCAATAGTTTGCTTGGCAAAATACACTCTTTAGGTCCTGATTGTTCCATTGGGTTGGATTTCTACAGCTCTGTGGACTTATAGTTACAAAGTATTCAAGGAAACGCATAATTTGAGTCCGTCTTGTTACTTGCATATACAAAAATATACATGTTTTGCCACCAGCGATCATTTTCGTAATTTACGAAGACTGAATATGCCAGAAGCTAAGTTTTTATCATTGATTTTAGGTTCTGGTGCATATTTTTGTTTTGTGAGCCTAATATCGGCAGTCATGTTTACACTTGGCATCTCTCAATAGTGGAAAATAAGTTACATTAAACAAAAATGGTTACAATACTGGAAGCAATACTAGTAACATTGTATGTCAGACATTGTCGGATTCACAAAGGTCAACTAACACGTGCGTGCTATGAAACTAAGTATATGTCAAATTTTGCTCCAATGAGTGATCTGGACAGTAGTCCTACAGGTGCAGCATCAGGTAAAAAAAATTTTTTAAAATAATAAAAAAGAACAAAAAAGAACAAAAAAAACAAAAACTGTACATTATTTTGTTTCCTATTTGTGTTAGTTGTATTTAGTCGCATTTTTTTTGTTCTCTATATAAAAAGATGTTTTCTATCAATTGTTACGACTCTATGGCTTAAAATTATGTAACAGAACGAACGTGAAACCAATAAATCAAGTAAAATCAACAAGCTATTTATTTCTAGACAATTAAAGTGAAAATTCAAAAGACACTTACAATAACGTGAATTGAAGTCCAAATCATCCTAAGTGTCCTAATCAAAAGTTCAAAAATATATAATGTTTCGAATGAATTCCAATAGCCTTGAATGTCCTGATGTACCGCAAGTCTTGAATGTCCTGATGTATCACACGTCTTGAATGTCCTGATGTACCAGAATGATGTAATCCGGAATGTTTTGAATGAATTAACATAAATCCCCCAAAGTCCTAAAATCTATGAGCACTTTAGTATTTCCAATGAATATTTGAAATAAATAACTCCTCTCTGTCTCTGAATTATATATATATATATATATATATATATATATATATATATATATATATATATATATATATATATATATATATAAATAGGTGTACCTGACAATTCTCACGTCAGAATATGAGTAATTTTATGGAAAATTACTGTGTCTACCTGACTTTTGTCACAACAAGACATGGAAATAAAAGTCCATCTGCTAACAAAACCGGCCTTGAACTCAAATGCTATGTAAACATGTCTGACTAAAGAACAACTTACAATCATGGACACATATTATAAATTCAATATGCATAACACAGTACAAAGCAGACGGGAAGTGCTCTGTTATGAGAATACCTGCTTTCAGAACATCCAGACCTGTAGTCACGAAATGTCTAGGGCAGAAAATGTAAATTCAGACTTCAAATTCAAAATGTTTGCTTGCAGATAATTCATTAGGGACAGAGGTAGAATCCTCAAAATTGCTCAATCAACTTAATAATGTGTGCTCTACATAACATCACAATTCCACAACTGTCAAAGGACTTCTAATATGCTATAACATCAAAGCTCAACAACTTTCAGAAGACTTCTAGTATGGTATAACCTCAAAATTCAACAACAATCAAAGGACTTCTAGGACGATTACTAATTTTTTAGTCTGGGTTATATTCTGGTACTCACAATGTTTTGTGATTATGGGGGACGGTGTTTGGTGGTGAACTCTTAATCTTTAAAATTGTGTCTTCTGACTTCCATATACTGGTTGTTTTCGGAAACAGAAGGGTGTAGACTTTCAATTTAAAAATGGTACAGATAGCTCTGACATTTTCCGGGGAGGGGGCTGTAGGACAAAAAGTCCTGCTATTGAGGACTCTAAGATGGCTTTGAATGGTAAGTGAAGAAAAATCTTATGACACAGATTGATGAATCAATCCATACCGTAAGCCTTGATTGTATTAACTTCAAGGGAAAATCATTATTTTATTTCATGATGTAAAAAGTCATTATGCTTGGCCACTTGTGAAATTTTGGCAAAAGAAAGGTTTTGACATTTTGACATGTGGGAAGTAAATACTTCATATGACTATGACATGTATGTATATACACATTAAACTTAAGATGGAAACATCTAAAATCGTGACCATGACATAAGGATTGACATTGAAATTAACATATGGGTTGACATTAAAATTAATGGATTGACATTAAAATTAACATATGGATTGACATTAAAATTAACATATGGGTTGACATTAAAATTAATAGATTGACATTAAAATTAACATATGGGTTGACATTAAAATTAATGGATTGACATTAAAATTAATGGATTGACATTAAAATTAACATATGGATTGACAATAACATTAACGTATAGACTGACATTAAAATTAATGGATTGACATTAAAATTAACATATGGGTTGACATTAAAATTAATGGATTGACATTAAAATTAACATATGGGTTGACATTAAAATTAATGGATTGACATTAAAATTAACATATGGATTGACAATAACATTAACGTATGGACTGACATTAAAATTAATGGACTGATATTAAAATTAATGGATTGATATTAAAATTAATGGATTGAAATTAAAATTAATGGATTTACATTAACATTAATGGACTGATATTAAAATTAATGGATTGATATTAAAATTAATGGATTGATATTAAAATTAATGGATTGAAATTAAAATTAATGGATTGATATTAAAATTAATGGATTGAAATTAAAATTAATGGATTTACATTAACATTAATGGACTGATATTAAAATTAATGGACTGATATTAAAATTAATGGACTGATATTAAAATTAATGGATTGATATTAAAATTAATGGATTGAAATTAAAATTAATGGATTTACATTAACATTAATGGACTGATATTAAAATTAATGGACTGATATTAAAATTAATGGACTGATATTAAAATTAATGGATTGAAATTAAAATTAATGGATTGATACTAAAATTAATTGATTGATATTAAAATTAATGGATTGATATTAAAATTAATGGATTTACATTAACATTAATGGACTGATATTAAAATTAATGGACTGATATTAAAATTAATGGATTGAAATTAAAATTAATGGATTGATATTAAAATTAATGGACTGATATTAAAATTAATGGACTGATATTAAAATTAATGGATTGAAATTAAAATTAATGGACTGATATTAAAATTAATGAACTGATATTAAAATTAATGGATTGAAATTAAAATTAATGGATTGATATTAAAATTAATGGATTGATATTAAAATTAATGGATTGATATTAAAATTAATGGATTTACATTAACATTAATGGACTGATATTAAAATTAATGGACTGATATTAAAATTAATGGACTGATATTAAAATTAATGGATTGAAATTAAAATTAATGGATTGATATTAAAATTAATGGATTGATATTAAAATTAATGGATTGATATTAAAATTAATGGATTGAAATTAAAATTAATGGATTGACATTAACATTAACATATAGATTGACATTAAAATTAATGGATTGACATTAACATTAACATATAGATTGACATTAAAATTAATGGATTGACTTTAAAATTAACGTATGGGTTAACATTAAAATTAACATATGGGTTGACATTAAAATTAAATTTAGGGTTGACATGAAAATTAAATTAGGGTTGACGTTAAAATTAACATATGGGTTCACATTAAAATTAAAATATGGATTGAAAATAAAATTAACATATCGATTGACATTAAATTTAACATATGGACTGACATTAAAATTAACATATGGGTTGACATTAAAATTAAATTTAGGGTTGACATTAAAATCAACATATGGATTGACATTAAAATTAACATATGGATTGACATTAAAATCAACATATGAGTTGACATTAAAATTAACATCGACATTAAAATTAACATATGGATTGACATTAAAATTAACATATGGGTTGACATTAAAATTAACATCGACATTAAAATTAACATATGGATTGACATTAAAATTAACATCGACATTAAAATTAACATATGGGTTGACATTAAAATTAATGAATTAACATTAAAATTAACATATGGATTGACATTAAAATTAACATATGGACTGACATTAAAATTAACATATGGACCGACATTAAAATTAACATCGACATTAAAATTAACATATGGATTGACATTAAAATTAACATGTGGATTAACATTAAAATTAACATATGGGTCGACATTAAATTAACATATTGATTGACACTAAAATTAATGAATTGACATTAAAATTAACATATGGATTGACATTAAAATTAAAACAAAATAAACACTTACTCTGTTTACTTTTTCCGGCCGATCTAGGTAAACATAGCTCTGGTGACTTTCCACGTTCAAAATGTAGCCCTTTTGAGGGACGTGATATTAATTTAAATAACAAATATTACATAATGGAGAGAAATTATATCAGATGATTGTCCCTGTAATTCATTTCATACTTGGAATTATTGTGATTTGATAGTGACTCTATTTGCTTGAGAGTTAATTAAATTTTATTTCACATTGTTTATTCGTGTGTAGGTTTATTTTGTGAGTTCAAAAACTGCAGTATGATGGTATTTGCGATTTATTTATATGTAGTAGAAATAACAAAAGAAGGACGTGAAGGAATACTAGTAGTGTACCTTTACAAAGACATTTCACATCGACAGAGGTAACTTGCTAATGTTATAAGCAAATGTTGAACATATGGAACCTTCAAAATTTGGACACTCGAAGAAGGTTACAAAGCCGATTTCATGTACCCCAACACTTTCTAATCTTCTCTAGAATTAGTTTATTACATTAAGGGCAGCCCAAAAGATCCTTTCATATGGATTAGTTACCCTAATTATCTGCAATGTATGAACTACTGTCCGATGGTTATATCTTACTAATTCATTATTTACTATTACCAGTGGGGTTTTTATATTCCAATTAGATACGATCTTTATTTCGAAGAAAAAAATCAATCTATATAATTAATCAGTCTAATTACCTCAGGAATAAATAATATTTGATAAATTCTCACTTGATACATGCAGCATCGATCTTTGACATATATTGAAAGATTGATGCAGTGAAATCGCTGCTCGGCTGACATACACTCTGGCCTTCGCACGTAATGTTTGTATAACTGTAATATTACTGCCTTGGGTATTTAAACAGTACAAAGCCAAGACGATTTATATGCAAAGTAAATACGACCGTTCCAGTCAAATTTACAATAAACAATTTTTTTCTCAGACCAAACTTTCGCTAACTTTTTAATGGACGTAAAAGGACCTCAAAATTTTATCTCCCACAAACTAAGTTACAATATGTTTTCAGATTATTTATAATTCGGATCGTGTGTTCATTGTAAAACTAGAGATGTAAAGGTGGAAAAAAGACAATTGTCATCACTATGTTATTATCATAATAAGGATCATAATTAATATTTAATGTAAAAATAAAAACGGGCACTTCATTTGCACGGTTGATTGAGCTGGTATATGAAGTCCAGTCAGAGCTTATACATAGTCTTCTTTACTCTGATTCAGTTTCTATTAATTTCCAGTAAAGGCTTTAATTGCCCAACATTTTACAAATTCAACTTTTTATATTATCACTATTTTGCATACAATTTTTCTTGCATATTATCACTATCAACCGAAAACTAGTCTTTAAAGCGTGGTAAAATTTCAAAACAAAAAAAAACACACACACCTTTCATTTCAAACAAAATCTCATGCAAATCAGTATTCTTGGTTTTCTCGGCCTTTGCGATTTGTGAATATGGTCCTTTTTCAAACATTATTCGGTCATTTGCAAGAATAGATGGCCGCCTCTTTACTAATAAAATCTAATGTTGATTGTAATTGGCGAGCCTGCAAATATATTTGACTCATTACAATGATTTGGAATATATATTTGTTTCCTACCCCAATGATCCTTAAAGAAATATAATTTTATGTGTGAAAGAAACCTGAATTTATTTTCAAGTGTACCTTATGAAAGTTGCTTTGCCTTCTATTAAACCAATAGCAATTTGTGCTCGTGTATAAGTCAGATCAAACTGCAAACTGCGCAGACCCAGATTTGCCGTCGTATGATGCGCTGGCAGATCTGGGTCTATGTAGTTTGTTAGGACTAATGAGTAGAACAAACAATATAGACCCTGATCTGCTGGCGCATTATTCGACGTCAGATCAGAGTCCATGCTGTTTGCAGTGGACCCAAGTTATACTCGAGTATATACGGTACTTAATCCATGTATATCAATGGTGCTAAAAATATATATTTTAGCGTTTCCAGCTCAATGACAAAGACGATCAATGAAGCTTTTCAAAAATTTAGAGTCAAGGGTATCTGTTATTATTTTCAACAGGAATTATAGAGCCAGCCATATGCTATGAAAATAACTGCTCATACAATATCGACACTCAACACTGCACGTTTTATAATTTCCACTTAAAAATGAACTTTTGCCGACCCATAAAACCAGCCTAAACCATACTGACCTCCAGCTGAACTGTATCACCGGCTTAAGATAATGAAGCAAACATTTATGTTTTTCCCATATTGAAAGTTGCATTTTTGTGAGGTTATTTTGTATTGTATTAATATGTTTTTGGCATCGTGAATGTCTAGCCAAGGGGGAAAAATATAATTACGGTACGTATAACATTTTCTACATTTCGTACGGGCAACATCTAGATCGTCCTTGCAGCTGCTGACTCTGCACGATAACTTGCATGAGTGAAAATATTGTCGTACCAAGTTACTGATTGCCTGTCTCATGGTTCAGATTCTACGCCCAATATCTTTGATTCAATCTTCGAGCTAACATAATCTGGTTCCCGTCCTCTACAGGATGTTTTGTGGAGAGGAAGGGAACCAGACTGCGGCTAACGCTGGGGAAAATATGGCGCCACACTGACTCGATACTTTGTTCTTTGATTTTAAAAGTAAAGCACAAACGGGTTTAGAAACGTTTTTGAAAAAACGAACTATTGCGGACCTTGAAATTATCAGATTAATGACGAAAATACTAGTATGGAAATCTTTTGAAAGAAATAGATAAAGCAAATCAATAACTTCTAAACTTTCTCTACATAACACCGAATCCAACTATGAAAAGTAAATCAGGATGTTGGTTGAAATGTGAAAGGTATATAGGTCGACATATAAGGTTATATTTTGATAAATCTGAAAGATCTCTATTCAGGATAACTATTGTCACATATAAACTACTATCACTAGATGTAAAGGAACCTTAATCTAGCTTGAATGCATAAATTTTAATTTGATATTATGCCTGTATAAAATCGCATCTGAGGTAACAAAGCAAACTGGAAAATGATATATCAAACGCTTATAAACCTTGCTTCACAGATACAGACCCTGGTACACATATAAAAACCTTAGTATACATATACAGACTTTGTTACACATATACATACATTGATAAACATATACATACCTTATTATACATATACAGATCTTTTTACATATACAGACCTTGTTATACATATACAGACCTTGTTACACCTATATATACCTTGTTATACATATACAGACCTTGTTATACATATACAGACCTTGTTATACATATACAGACCTTGTTATACATATACAGACCTTGTTGTACATATACAGACCTAGTTATACATATATCGACCTTGATATACATATACAGACCTTGTTGCACATATAAAGACCTTGGTATACATATACAGACCTTGTTACACACATACAGACCTTGGTATACATATATAGACCTTGTTATACATATAAAGACTTTGGTATACATATACCGACCTTGTTACACATATACAGACCTTGCCATACATATACAGACCTTGTTACACATATATAGACCTTGTTATACATATACAGACCAAGTTATGCATATACAGACCAAGTTATACATATACAGACCAAGTTATGCATATACAGACCAAGTTATACATATACAGACCTTGTTACACATATAAAGACCTTGGTATACATATACAGACCTTGGTATACATATACAGACCTTGGTATACATTACATATACAGACCTTGTCATACATATACAGACCTTATTATTATTATTATTATTATTATTATATATATATATATATATATATATATATATATATATATACAGATCTTGGTATACATATACAAACCTTGTTACATATACATACCTTGCTATATATATCAGACCTTGTTATACATACCTAAACCTTATTATACATATACAGACCTTATTATACATATTTAAACCTTGATATACATATACAGACCTTGTTACATATACAGACCTTGTTATACATACACATACCTTGTTACACATATAAAGACCTTGGTATGCATACACAGACCTTGTTACACATATACAGACCTTGGTGCACATATACAGACCTTGTTAGACATATACAGACCTTGGTAGAACATTCAGATCATGTTAGACATATACAGACCTTGTTATACATATACTAAACTAGTTACATATACATATCTTGTCACACATATACAAACCTTGTTCCACATGTACAAACCTTACTATACATATTCAGACCTTGTTATACATATACAGACTTTGATACGCATATACAGACCTTGTTAAATCTTGTTATACATATACAAACCTTGTTACACATATACAGACCTTGTCATACATATACAAACCTTTGTATACATATACATATACCTTGTTGCACGTATACAGATTTTGTTACACATATAGAGACCTTGTTACATATACATACCTTGTTACACATATACATATACCTTGTTATGCATATACAAATATTGTTACACATATACAAACCTTGTTACACATATACATACCTTGATATACATATACAAACCTTGTGTTATATATATATATATATATATATATATATATATATATATATATATATATATATATATATATATATATATATATATCATAGTTAAAGACATGGTTCATTTTTAATCTAAGAAGCTAAAATAAAGACGCAAACGCTTGCATTACGACCAACGTATAAAGGAAGCTGATATTTTAAAAATCCATATGAACTTTAAGGTCGATATCTCACGTAGAACACATTGCTAACTGATAAAATCCATATGAACTCTAAGGTCGATATCTCACGTAGAACACATTGCTAACTGATAAAATCCATATGAACTCTAAGGTCGATATCTCACGTAGAACACATTGCTAACTGATAAAATACATATGCAGGACAATTTATAGTGAACAATTATGTTATGTTTCAAAGAATGAAGAAAACAAATATCGGATTTTTATTTGCACTGTATAAATATAATGTATCTTCAAGACGATGACCTTTATCTGTGCAAGGTCAGGGATAGATTTCATGTTTTGGGGGAGGTTTATATTCATGTTTGTGTGCTATTATAAAAGAAAAGACAAACATAGATAAATTCATGTAGCTTAATTGTCTCATACTAAATGCACCCAAAGAAAAGTTTGTCTCATTTTTTTTTCGAAAAGTGTTTCTTATATTAGGAGAGCAATTCTTTATTTCATAGTTAGCATTCGAGAATCCAAAATGTGTCAAGGACATGATAGTTATTAAGTAACATTTGATGACCCTTAATAATTCGTGGAACGTTGGACTAAGTAAGAAAACAACTGCTCTTTTCATTCAGTTGTTTGACATGATTGATGCATTTGCTGTGTCTGAGTTTGCATTGATACAGGCATTGTCTTTGCTTCATTATTGCTCTTTTTCCAAGGCTGATTTGGCGTAAGAACGGGATTTACACTCGAATAGCAAGTATTACACTAAGAAGACAATTCACAGATAATTGGCATGTGATTTAATGTTATCTCTGGTATTACTTCTGGAAGATAAAAATTGACTTCATACCCAGGAGACAGAGCTGATTAATCCAATACGTGAACTTGGTAATAATCTATTTTCAAATAGAAAATAATTTCCATAGCAACAATTTAATATATCTTGGGGTTTGTCTTAAGCTTCTTTATCTTAGTTAATTTTAGAGAGTTTGTTTAAAATATATATAGTATGAAATAGTATATCAATAACGCTTCTGGCTCAGTAATTTTGAAAGCGAACTTTCTTTGACATAGCGACGCACAAAGCGAACACACGAGAAAGAACAATTTACTATATGCCCATTATTGCATACAATTCATGATAAAGGCTACTTTTCCCAAGGCTGATATCCCATTATTGTATACAATTCATGATAAAGGCTACTTTTCCCAAGGCTGATATCCCATTATTGCATACAACTCATGATAAAGGCTACTTTTCCCAAGGCTGATATCCCATTATTGCATACAATTCATGATAAAAGCTACTTTTCCCAAGGCTGATATCCCATTATTGCATACAATTCATGATAAAGGCTACTTTTCCCAAGGCTGATATCCCATTATTGCATACAATTCATGATAAAGGCTACTTTTCCCAAGGCTGATATCCCATTATTGCATACAATTCATGAAAAAGGCTACTTTTCCCAAGGCTGATATCCCATTAATGCATACAATTCATGATAAAAGCTACTTTTCCCAACGCTGATATCCCATTATTGCATACAATTCATGATAAAGGCTACTTTTCCCAAGGCTGATATCCCATTAATGCATACAATTCATGATAAAAGCTACTTTCCCAAGGCTGATATCCCAGTATTGCATACAATTCATGATAAAAGCTACTTTTCCCAAGGCTGATATCCCATTATTGCATACAATTCATGATAAAAGCTACTTTTCCCAAGGCTGATATCCCATTAATGCATACAATTCATGATAAAAGCTACTTTTCCCAAGGCTGATATCCCATTATTGCATACAATTCATGATAAAGGCTACTTTTCCCAAGGCTGATATCCCATTAATGCATACAATTCATGATAAAAGCTACTTTTCCCAAGGCTGATATCCCATTATTGCATACAATTCATGATAAAGGCTACTTTTCCCAACGTTGATATCCCATTAATACATACAATTCATGATAAAGGCTACTTTTTCCAAGGCTGATATCCAATTATTGGATACAATTCATGATAAAAGCTACTTTTCCCAAGGCTGATATCCAATTATTGTATACAACTCATGGTAAAGGCTATTTTTCTCACCTGATATAGTTTAAGATTCCTCACTGTCAAGAATGACGTCACCTAACAAGGGTCGCGTTACAGTTACGGTATGTTTAAAATGAGTAGATTAATGTAATCAAAGTTAAAAAATAACAACAACGTAAAAACCTGTCTTGTAAATAATGAAATAATTATTTAGGGTATATACTAAACACATCATCTGTATAGTAACTTGATCTGAGAGCTTGTATCGCATCTTGTTTAATAGTGTAAGAACATCTAACCATGCTTGACCCATTGGGTATTGCGATATCCGTTTCCTTCTACGTCTAATCATGCGCGACCCATCGGGTATTGCGATATCCGTTTCCTTCGATCAAACTCAACGCGATACGAGCACCCAGATCAAGCTACTGCACTGAATACCTGCATGTATCAGAGAACATATGCTGAAAATTAGAGATGATAGCCTCAAATTTCCTCTAGTATAAACTGAATTGTATCGAAATGTATACTTCTGATATGCCTGAGGTAATGTGATTTTACTGCCTAATAATTTGTACAATTCCCGAAAATTCAATTCAAAGTGAAGGAATGTGTTTTTCTCGTATTATTCATATGGTTGTAAACTGAACAAGAAATCAAAACCAGCAAGACCGGCGTTCATTTTGTCTCCATTTTGGTTGAGTCTGCTTGGTCAATTCTCAACTCAAAGGGGTACACCATTAGATATTCATGAAATCATTATAGTTTAGAAAACAGTATTATATACAATAACTAGGAAGAAAAACATTTTTAATACAATACTATACAATACTAAGTATGTAGGTTTAAACATAGCATATATAATGACAGTTTCATAACAGTAATATTACAATTTCTTCTCATCATCAATTTCAAAAAGAAAAATCTCTTAAAGCTTAGTGATCATTCTGTAATTATCATGCATTACCATCTATGATTTGACTTCGTTTTCCCATTGCTTGAATTTGATCCCTTGTTTTCAGTTTCATGGTTCTTTTTTTATTTCAATTGGATCCGTGTTTGCTTTCACAGATTATGTGTCGATAAACAAAAAGAAAAACAATCACAAAGGAATAATTATATTTAAGGAATCAGTCATGCTGTAAGTTATTCGCAGTGTTTACTTCTTTACGGGATTTGTTTTTATATTACCAGATTTTCATTTATAGAAGATATTCATCTACCAAAGGAAAATCAATTTTAATTTGATTTTAGGAAAGACAATCAGATGTAACGTCCATATTCATTTAGATTCCAAGATTACTAATGAAATCAGTAGCTTCTTATTGTAGCTTTGAAAAAGGAAACATTTTGAGCTGGTAAAGGAAACATTTTGAGCTGGTAAAGGAAACATTTTGAGCTGGTAAAGGAAACATTTTGAGCTGGTAAAGGAAACATTTTGAGCTGGTAAAGGAAACATTTTGAGCTGGTAAAGGAAACATTTTGAGCTGGTAAAGGAAACATTTTGAGCTGGTTTAAACAGCGAAAGGCTATCATTTCACTCAAATAATATCAAAATCTAGACTGTCTGATTGGAGCGTAACAGGCATGAGAATACTGAGATAAAAGCAAAATCATCAAATCACTACGTTATTGTGAGAGAGATAACAACATTCATTTGATTTACAGTAGGAAGTGCTATATTTTGTAATAGAAAACACTTTGTTTTACAGTAGGAAGTGCTATATTTTGTAATAGAAAACACTTTGTTTTACAGTAGGAAGTGCTATATTTTGTAATAGAAAACACTTTGTTTTACAGTAGGAAGTGCTATATTTTGTAATAGACAACAATTTGTTTTACAGCAGGAAGTGCTATATTTTGCAATAGAAAACACTTTGTTTTACAGTAGGAAGTGCTATATTTTGTAATAGAAACCAATTTGTTTTACAGTATGGAGTGCTATATTTTGTAATAGAAAGCACTTTGTTTTACAGTAGGAAGTGCTATATTTTGTAATAGAAACCAATTTCTTTTACAGTAGGAAGTGCTATATCTTGCAATAGAAAACACCTTGTTTTCCAGTAGGAAGTGCTATATTTTGTAATAGACAACAATTTGTTTTACAGCAGGAAGTGCTATATTTTGTAATAGCAAACAATTTAATGAATGAGAAGATGTAGGATTAATTGTCGATACACCTAGTGGGAGATACAGAAGCTGGAGTTTCGATTTCTGTTTGTTTCTCTTAAAAAGACTATTCCCTCCCAGAAAAGAACATATATTGATTAGCAAATCCTTCACATGGAACGCATCAAGAATTGTAGCCATGGTAACATCCAAAAATCATAGCAATGATGTACCATTGAAGGTCTGATCAGGAAACATAATAAACACTTTTTTAAATTAATTTTGCTGGGACCGGTCGAGGAATATTAGAGATTCCTTTGCTTTCTACACGTTAAATCCATAAACTCTTTTGCAGCCCTTATTGATTTCAGCGATGACTTTGGCTCCATTGTGTCATGCCTGCGAACAACATTGTTTCACAAACGAGATATTATTTTAAAGACAAATTTTACTCAATGAAAACAAATTATCAGATGGTTATTTTGTAATTTATTTGATGTCCGGAATCATATGATATTTACTTCAAAACAAAGTTTATATTATTGCCTAATTAATGAAGCGGATATTTATTTATGAGTTAATTAAAGGAAAGTAGGACGGTGAGATCTGCAATAAATTTATAAGATTTAGGAACAAATTAAAAACAAAAAAATCGACATGCAGGGACACTACATCGTGACTAAGCTTTCTCCTCTACAGTACTTTTCCAAGCATTTTAGAATACTGTTCCTGTACCCAGTGGCGTACTAAGGGTAAATGGCACCCGGGAAGACGATGATGGCCCAAAGGGCCAGAATACGAGGACCGAATTAGTATCAGCTGTCTTGGCGCCCCACGACCCCTGGCGCCTGGGGCAACCGCTCCGTCCGCCCCATCCCCCTTTAGTACGCTATAGCCTGTACCGTTTCGCTTCTGTAACGTTTCTAATAATTGCATTCGCGTTTTGTACGATTCCGTTCTCGTCCCGTCTTTCACCGTCCATCGATCGTCATTGTCGTCTTACCATTTCACACCGTTCAACGGTGGTTTCCAATCCAAACCTGGATTAGCGTACCGTTTTGAACCGTTTTGTACCGTTCTCAGTAGATTACTTAATCGTATGGTTTCGTCTTCATGCCGTATCTAGAGGTTATATTTCTCCCGCACCGTACCATTTGTGTACCGTCCAATCGTCTTCTATTTTACCACTTTTTAAACTGGAATTATACTGACAGTAGTAATAACATCAAGGTATCGTACATTATCCTACGCAAGAAATGTTAACTCTGGAAAAAACAAAACAAAAAAAAAAAAGTTTATTTTTCTTTTGGAACGAATCAACAACAATCAGAAGAACTTTCACAATGACATGGATTATTCCCTTGTTTTCAACTTTTAGAATTGGAACACACAGGAACTTCCAGATAGTGATAGCTGAAGAGGTAAATCTATAAATTAAATGCACCTTAAATACTTTGTCACATCACCATGAGTGTATTACATGCCCCGTGTATACTCACTTATACGTTGGTCCCATTGCAAAGAACATAGATCCAGCAGATTGGGGTTTATGTTATTTGTTCTACTGATTACTTCTAACAAACTGCATTGGCCCAGATCTGGATCTATGCGGTTTGCAGTTGGATCTGTCTTATACGCGAGTATACACAGTATTTATACTGTAATCGGCAGATCGTTATATATTGATTACCACGAGGAAGGTTATGACTTAATCATAGATAGTGTTGGAACTATTATGTTTGATCGTGGTTTCTTTCGGAGAGAGAGAGAGAGAGAGAGAGAGAGAGAGAGAGAGAGAGAGAGAGAGAGAGAGAGAGAGAGAGAGAGGAGGGTGGCTCTAGAAATTATTGGCAAGAATAAACGATGTGTATTAGGCTGGATAAAATTATATTCATAATATTGATAGAGGCTGAGTCAACAAAATTACTTAAAATCGATATTGTAGTCTCCACACTCTTGCTGCATGAGTAAACTGTCATCTTCTGCAAAGAAATATATGCTTGAATTTACGTCTAGTATGATAAGATAACATTTTTCATGTGCCAGCAAATTAAGACTGTCAGACAAAGTTGTCTTATTTGGCTCGGCAAAATATATTGCACGGATCTGCACGTTTTTCAAAAGTGAAGGTAACAGGCCAAGTTGCTACACATTTTTCACATATGTTATGTAATAAGTTACATATATGTGATCCTGTAGCGTATGTGCAAAATTCCCCCGCAAATTACACGTGTGTTCATCACATAGGTAAAATAATTCATGTACATATGCAGAACGCTTAATTTCTACGTGTGAAATATATTTAACATACATTTGACATCACATAATGCTTGCACGTGCGGAAGTTTTTAATTGTCAAACTTTTGCAGTACCGTTATATAGATTTTTAATCAGTCTTATCGTCCAAACTGAGGAGGTTGGAATTGGGTTGTCTTTGATTTGTAAACTATAAATCGAGTATAAATAAATAGACAATATTCGTAACCATGGTAACTAAAATTAGGGTTTAGATAAATGCTTGAACACCAAATATAATCAGTACTTTCTTTATACGGTTCATTTGGCTAATCCAATGTCCTGCACACTTAGCTCCTTAATTTGATTCCGTTTGCATTTATTTCCAGTGTTAATTTTGTTCTCTTTCAGTGATATTGGCCTATTAATTTAAGGAAGTACTCTATAATTGAAAATTAAATATAAAGTAAAGTCAAAGTATTAGGTTATCGGACTTTGATTAGGTTTAGAAACTTGCAGTTATTGCAGTTCAATAAAGATTGATGCTCAGTTATGTACGTGAAAACTGTGCAGGCGAAGTGGATACGTGCTATCATAATTTTAGATTAATGGAACTTACTTAGAAAGTAATACACTCAATCTGAACATGCCATGACCTTTCCACCAATGATTAGGAAAAAGACCTAGGAAATACTACAGTAACCGCCATCGTATATACATGTACCTTGTTTACCAAATAACGTCATGTTCACGTCACACAGTGTCATAGCGTTCATTACGGGCGACTCGACTGAGATGATTTATTCCGAGCCGAAATATTCCCAAATTTCTTTTTTTTTTCATACATGAACTCAATATATAACTTTCTGTTACTGAACTGGTGCAAATAATTCATAAGTTATCATAATGCTTTTGACACAATTCTAATTTACCTAACGAACTTTAGCTTGTGACTGATTTTTCCCTCTTTTTACACTGTAGATTACACTGAAGTATATCCAAGAATTTAGAAGAAAAGCCGCGATGTGTTCCTATTGGTAGTACTCTGTGTCCTCGTTTACTGTGAAGATTACTCTTAAAATTGATTTCAGATTTAAAAACCTAATATGAGATATAGATAGATTAAGAAATAGGCTACAATTACGGCCCAATACATATGTTCTTATCCACATCTTGAACCAAATACTTATCGATAGAAGTAATAATAATAATTGTTATACTGACTCAGGATTCAGTTTCAACTTAAAATTACACGTCAATGAAGGTTTCGATAATCTTTTTCTTTTAACAGCTCACCTACTGTCAAGAAATATAAAATTTCGGAATTATTAAGTAAGGTGTGTCTCATATATAGAACCACAACGGTCATTATAATCATTGTCATAATCGTGGTCATCGATATTATAGTCATCATAGCTATTTCTGTTACTACTTTCACCTTACAAATTTGACTTGTTGTCATAACAGTTTTTGTAATCATCTGATACAGGTGATCCCTTTCCTCTAAACACATTGTCCGTGTCATATCTTAAACGAAGCTGGTTTCTTGTTATCCACTTCTCACAGGTTACACAGCGCGGCCAGACAAAATCTCGATTTTCAACAATTCCTGACTCCTTAGTAATGAGGGTTCTGACGTTCCTTCTACGGAACATTCGTATTGTTGTGGGATGTAACCCTTTGTTTTCCAGGTATAATATTATTCCAGATCGCAAAGATCTGCTATCAATGTTTTCTAAGAAATATCTAACAGTTTTGCGCCGTGTTAAACCAATAAAGAGCTGATCATCTCCTTGATCACGATTAGTCTGATCCACGTTTTCCCCATTTCTTTCGAATATTTCACGCCTTTCGTTGTTTCCGTTTTCTTGCATGTAGTGTTGCTGACTTTTGTTTGAGAACTATTTATATGTGTGTTCTTGTCCATTCCGTTACCACTTTTATTTGGGTATGCCTGACTAATAATATACTTGCTGTTATTAGTTATTCTTGCATGGGTTGTATGTGTTTTGTCGCATCTGTTCCCAGTAACGTTGGTTACGAGATTTTATCTGTGTTTAACGGCATCTTTGCCAGACTGAAATCACCTGGCTTATGCAATGATTCTAAATTATCCGTGGACAGGCGAGCTGTTAGTCACGTTAACAGTTCTCGGCGCCTGAGAGCCAGTGCCACATGCTGGGGTAACTGTACTTTTTGGTGAGTTTGTCCCTTCATTGGTTTTGTCCTTTTGTGGAGAATGTTTTGTCTTTGATAACATCTGAGACAGTTTACCTGACAGTTTCCATCCTTTCATAACGCAATTTGTTTCTTGCTTCATTTACTTTACCGAGATCATGAAGTCTGCTTGAAAGTATCAAGCACTCTAAGTTTGGCGTCAACGTCAGCTTTTAAGTTTTCAAAAGTGAGATTTGAGATAGGAGTTTTCCTTTTCTAATTTAGTAATCTTTTCGTCACGCATTTAGATAACTTTGACTGCGTCGACAATGTCATTTTCTAATTCATTCACTCTTGCAACACGAGAGTGAAGTTCCGCTTTTCACTCTGCTGTCATTAGTTCGTTAGAAGCAGATTCGCTGTTACTAATGCAAAGTGGAGTTGGACGTACTATTGACAATATTGTCTCACAACATATCTCTTCTATCTCTGAATTGTCACCATTTAAAAACAAATACAACGCGTTTCAATATCCAGCATATTTTCCGCACGCGTGCCTTGCTTTGTTGTTTTCCTTGAAACTAACCTTTTATTAGGAAATGATTGGAGGCTTCCTGCTCTACTAGCTAGCACTGATCTATACCATGAGACCATATCTTCTTTTCTAGTGGATAGTTTTAACAACTTGTCGATGTATGATTGTTTAGGGCGTCGACTGAGTTCGTTCTCAAGTTGCTCAATAGTGCCCTGGTAAGGGATTTGTGAGCATTGTGATTCAGAATGGCAATAATCGTCAGCAGTACTGCATTACACGTACCGCATATACTCGCGTATAGTCAGATCCAAAATGCAAACAACATAGACCCTGATCTGCCGTCGCAGGGTCTATGTTGTTTGTTCTACTGATTAGTCCTTACAAACTGCATAGACCCAGATCTGCCGGCGCATTATGCGACGGCAGATCTGGGTCCATGCAGTTTGCAGTTGGTATCGAGTTATACGCAAGTATATACGGTTATTATCCTTGTCAAAGGTTTGACTTTGATAAGATTCGTATCTCTTGCTATGGATACTTGAGTCTAATATTTCGGTATTATTAAGTAAGTAATAATCGACGAGTGAAATTCGCTAAAATTTATCACAAATGTCCGAGTCATAACGCACTCACACACAAAAAATAAAATTGCTAGTACCCATTCTTTTAAATTCATCCAGATTTCTTGATTCACAATACAGACGAAGGCTTTACAGAAAAGTTAAGTGAAAAGCTTTTAAATGTATTGATATTTGATTTGGAGACTTCACCGATCGTTTACTTGTCCTAATTGACTCATTTGATATTTAATGGTCATGTATATAATATATTGCGTGGAAGTGTTTATTATAAATCAAATTAGATTAAACCTCTATCAAAACCGCGGTGTGTTGATAGTTTTTAAACAATGGTATAATTTATCTGACGTATCTTACTAGGCTATATAATTGTATCTTACTAGGCTATATAATTGTATCTTACAACGCTATATAATTGTATCTTACAACGCTATATAATTGTATCTTACAACGCTATATAATTGTATCTTACAACGCTATATACTTGTATCTTACAACGCTATATAATTATATCTTACAACGCTATATAATTGTATCTTACAACGCTATATAATTGTATCTTACAACGCTATATAATTGTATCTTACAACGCTATATAATTGTATCTTACGAATTGTTCATTTACAGACATTTTGTATTGGTAAGATATCCTCGTACAAACTTCTGAGAAAGTGTTCAGATTGATGATGTCGTCTGCAGTTGTGCCTTATATCAATATAATTCATACACGATAACCTTTTAGATACCCAGTAGGCTCAATACATTAAGGACCAACTATATTTCTTTCCTAATTCAGGGTTACCTGCTCGTGATGTACATGGAATGGTAATGCTGACACTAGCAGAGTGCTAAAATAAATTCAAAAGAGCAAGGTAAGTATTAAGTTACTGTATTCAGAGATTGTCAATTCATGATATAAGCTTTGCTCTCAGTATTACTGACTAGATGTTATAGCTGCGTCATAAAAAATAACACAATATACAAAAAGTTTTCGGTGGAAAACAAAGTGACACCCTCGAACTTTTGAAATGTAACATTTTTAAGTCTATGTTTCTTGTAATCTATAAAAACGAAATCAAGTTTGAATGATTGAATGATTCAACCATTCGACGTTAAAGGTTCCAGTTACATACAGTGTAAAGGTGTCAATTACATATAGTCTAAATGTGCCAGTTACATATGGTGTAAGGGTGCCAGTTACATATAGTGTAAAGGTGCCAGTTACATATAGTGTAAAGTGCGTTACATATAGTGTAAATGTGCCAGTTACATATAGTGTAAGCGTGCTAGTTACATATAGTGTAAATGTGCCAGTTACATATAGTGTAAACGTGCCAGTAATATATAGTATAAATATGTCAGTTACATCGATTGTAAAGGTGTCAGTTACATATAGTGTAAATATGTAAGTTACATATAGTATAAATAAATACATTGACTTTCACTCTTTTAAAATAGTTATAAAGTCGAATTAGAAGGTACAAAATGCAAATGTAAACACAAACATATGCACACACCTTCTGAGTCTCAGTGGAAAAGGAGTAAAGAAATACATTTTTGGTTGGCATATCAGCGTAGCCACACATGCAAATTCGTGTTAGATAAACGATGTTTCCAACATACTTTGTACTTGAAAACAATGACAATTAGCTGTGATTTTATCCCAGATTAAGAGGTTTGAAATGCGTTAGGAATTCCAGATTAGACCATCAGGGACGAATGTCTTTAAACCCATTGTTTATAATACACATGTTTATAGCCTTATAGACCACCTATCACGGTTATACTGTCAGATATATTCTGAAAATAATTAGTTTACGAGCGTTTCCATGGTTTTAAGAAGGGTTCAATCCGGTAGAAGCCTCAATAAAGTGTAGTGGTGCGGAGAGTAATAAAAAAAATTGAAGATTGGTCGGAAAAAAACTTTTATTGCCAATTTGTCTATGTGGGAGAATTAGAAAACAACACAAACTCAACAGCGTTCACTGCTGTTTTGACGTGTGGTCCATTGCATTAAAAACAAATATCATACAGCAAGCTCTCAAGTAAAACGTTTTTTTTTCTTTCTTAAATTTCAGCTGCATACAGATCGTTGAATTTTTTTTTTGTTTAGAACAAGATGTTTTCCAAATTTTATTTCAGTGAAGTTAAAGTGAATCTTTTAATTAATATTTGATGGGCTTTTCTTGATTTCAAATTATCGATATAAAAACTATTCCATTGTAATTATGCATATATCGGAGTCGCCTCTATATAATTGGATGATAAGTAATTAGCAGATCCTTGCATCATGACAAGGAGATAAGCAACTTCAGGTCACGTGTGATGTAAAAGCTCTTACAGTGATTATTTTGCACGATAATTTCTTGTGTTAATTGCTAGTGTTTTGTTAATGTGTGTAAAACATGCTATACTGGCAAATTTACGTTTTCCCTCATAGCTCAATCTAATTGGTTTATTTGCAGCATATAATTAAATTTAGTTATTACAGAAAACAAATAAGTAACTAATCATCGTAGACGTATTGATGAAGACGAAATCTATTGGCTAGCTTAAGCAGGCAAAAATTCAATCGGTCAATGACGGAATTGATGGATCGTCTACTCCGCCCACCTGCCAGTCAAACGTTACCAGATAAGCAGCTGATAATGACCCAATCACAACTGATATCGCTCGAAAGGTGTGAATATTACGTAATGTACATCCAGATTGAAAGCTTGTTGCCTGCCTTGTTGGAACAGCTCTGACTCTTTCATGATTAACACCATTTAATATGTTCTGTTATAACAGCCATTTTATTTCGTTTATGTCAAATTTCAGTATAAAACGAAAATTGTTATTTCACTTTTAATTTTTAAAAAAATAAATACATACATTGTTATGCTTATGTATATTCGAGTCTATCTCTGTTCTGGCGAGCCATCAATCTTTTCTTTCAAATTTTTTTAAAAATTAAGCTTCGATTTATGTAAATAGTGACAGAGTCACAAATTTAGAAAATTAAACGCACTCTTCAGTACACCCCCCCCCCCCCCACCCGCTTTTCGTAAATTCAACTCACTTTCATTGGCTGATCATATAAATATCAGCGACTTAAGAGAGTGGTAGGATTGGGATGACCTAATATGTTGTAGTAAATTACATTTTTGACATTTTAAAAACTATTTAACCCTATTTGACCACAAAGCAAGTCAGATTTAGCAACGCATCACAACGGTTTTATCACTGTTGTCAGGTTAGTAAGGGGAAATAACTTCATAGAGACGCGAACGGTGTCGAGTCAAATTTCTTCATAAAAAAAAAAATTCCATGTCTGAAAGGTAACAGTGTCCATTTATTTGTTCTAGCTCAAAAAGTGCTCGTTTTTCTTGCAGCAGTTATAACTCCTGTTGTCACACACAATCAAGCGTCGCATGGCATCATGGGAAATGTTGTATTGTCACATGTGAAATTATCAGGATATATTTTTCACATGTCAAAATATAGGAATGAAAAAACATGGAAATTATTTCGCGAATAATTTTCTATATTTCACTCTTAATTATAAAATAAAAACTTTGAAACTCGCGCCATAAATTACGAGTGTGGACGCATTTGATACAAGGAAAAAGCGAACAAGTAACAAAAGGAAATAAATAAATAAGCAGTTTTAAATTGTTGATAAATATACCACAAAACTGGCTTGAACATAATATTGCTTCATCATGCAAATACATGAAGAAATTCTTCTTTAACTGACTCGACTCTGTGTCTGAAGATGTTTTGATAGTAAAATTGCTGCCCCGTTTTTGCCTGTAAGATCAAATGTTTTACAAATTTAGGCGAAATGACGTCTTTTAGGTGTTCGTTCGTACTTCTGAGTCTATTCCTGTTTATTTCCGACCTTGATTTTGTTGCTACCTTTCCAGTCTTCACTTTTCTTCTTAATTTAGTTTTATTTATACAGCTTATCTGCTGCAGTTGAATACCAGAAAACAAGAGTATTTCCTCGTCTTTAAAAATGGTAATGCAATTATTAGTTGTAAAAACAAGGATCAAGAAATCAATAAAAAGTTACATGACCTATTCAATTCTTCGAAACAAAATGGAAAATAAAATATAAATCTAACATCAAAACGCATATTCTTACACTTTTCTCAGTGATCTATACCCAAGTCTCACAATCTCTAACCCTAAAACCTCATACCCAACCAAACTGTGGGGTCAAAACTCTTTGACATCTATGAACTTTTATACAAACACCCAACCATATCCAAAATGTCTGAAATACCCTATTCATTTTGCGATACTATAAAACCATGCACTGATCTAAGCACACGGGCAGTCTGTGTGTTTGTATATATATATATATATATATATATATATATATATATATATATATATATATATATATATATATATATATATATATATATATAAACTAATCGTCAGATTAAAGTAATAGTGTCGCACACAGTCTTTGATGTTTTTTACTGCTCGCCCTATTGTACTGAAGTGAAATGGAGAAATGTTTTGTCCTACATTGCAATGTGCATTTTCCCCAGAGTATACGAGATATATTGAAGTTAATAGTTAAGTAAATTAAGTAAACTGCGTCTTTCACTCTGCTGATAATGAAACAACACGACTTTGTTCCCAAGTGAGTTACTGGAACATGAAAGCATTTTGTTGTTCGATGTTTTTTGCTAGACATTTCATTTGCAGATAAAAATTAAGTTTGATTTGGTTTGGTTTGGTTTGGTACGGCACATCAATACATTAAGTTTATTCAGAGCCAAGGTAATTGGGTAAAGTGCCTTTCTCAAGGACACACCACGGTAGCCGATCTGGGTTGATTTGATGATAGGATTCTAACCCGCGCTCTTTCGGTCGCAAATCTGACACGCTAACCAATGACCCATCACTTCTTAAATTTAAATCGTCTGCACACTGTGTTTCAGAGTAACATGAAAACATTAATTTGAGTTCAGGGTGCTCTCACGGTCGACTGTCATTGCAGTGCAACTCACCAATGGCAAACCCACTGAAGTTGTGGGCTTTTTGTATTAATCCGCTGTGTTGTTTTTAGTACAAGAAATAAATTTTGTTAATAAAAAGAAAAGACAACAATAACAACAACAAACAAACTCAGATCTAGTGATTTTAAAGTCACAGATGAATGTGCGACATGGTCTTTAAAGTAGGTGTAATAGATGAATGCGTGACATGGTCTTTAAAGTAGGTGTAACAGATGAATGTGCGACATGGTCTTTAAAGTAGGTGTAACAGATGAATGTGTGACATGGTCTTTAAAGTAGGTGTAACAGATGAATGTGTGGCATGGTCTTTAAAGTAGGTGTAACAGATGAATGAGTGACATGGTCTTTAAAGTAGGTGTAACAGATGAATGTGTGACATGGTTTTTAAAGTAGGTGTAACAGATGAATATGTGACATGGTCTTTAAAGTAGGTGTAACAGATGAATGTGTGACATGGTCTTTAAAGTAGGTGTAACAGATATGTGCGACATTGTCTTTAAAGTAACAGATGAATGTGTGACATGGTCTTTAAAGTAGATGTGGCCTATATATCACAGAAAATGCACAGATCACGGATACACCAGCATAATTTTTTTTCCTATATGAATCATCGACATACACCTGTGATTTCAGAGAACAAAACGCTTTATCACCGCCCTAAAAATATCATAGTATATTCTCAATCTGCACCATCGCCGCTAAGTAAGCGCCTCTTCTTTCTGGCGATTTACTATACAATATTGGACAGTATCCCTACTCTGACCAGCATGGCGGACACGTATGTATATTAAGAGTAACAAATTAGTTCCAAACACTTGGCTCCATTACTTTGTTTATTTTTATGACGTGCTATGGTCAGTCTAATATATGTACTGATTGTAATTTAAACTAAGTAAAATTCTTTGTAAAAATGTGTTAACATGTGTTTTGCAAAACGTAAATTTGCCCATACTTATTGGAGCACTTCCGTTGTAAAATCTTCAGTTTCGAAGGTGCGTAGTTTTTACACGTTGTCATTCTCTTGAATTTTGGAGGTAAGTAAATCTTGCATGTAATCCGAAAACCCATAATACCTAAATCGAAGAGACCGGTTTTGAAAAAAAAAAATAAGTAACACCGGAATTTCTGAAGTTTGAGCATATTCTTCCAAATTAGATTAAAACAACCGGACAATCTCTTGTTTTATGCCACTAACATCAATGCAACTTCTCAAATTGTTCAGACTTTATATGTCAGAATTTCGCTTAGACGAAGGGACATTTTAGTACCAAAAACATTTTACGAATAAAGTATTCAGGAAGTAAGTTTAATTTACATGCGTATTGCGGGGGCCGCGGTAGCTTAGTTGGTAGAGCGTCGGATTCGTAATCCAAAGGTCGTGGATTCAATCCCCGCTCTACATTCTACACTATCATGTTATGTATTTTATGATTTATAAAAGATTTCACATGCCATGAGTTGAAGCGTTTATCGTTCATTTAAGCTTATGACGAATGCTTAATTTTGTGTTAGCTTAATATCTGCATTTAGTTTAGGCATATCTCATTAGAGGTAAATAAATCTGACAAAGACGAAGTGGTGCAATTGTGGGATTCACAGGAATCGATTAACTCAAAGTCGTGCAATTGTGGGATTCACAGGAATCGATTAACTCGAACGTGAGGCAGTTGTAGGAGTCACAGGAATCGAGTAACTCGAACGTGGGGCAATTGTGGGATTCACAGGATACGAGTAACTCCAACATGACGCAGTTGTGGGATTCACAGGAATCGAGTAACACGAACATGCCATAACGCAGAGTATCTGCATCACTTTCTTAACATTTGGTGGAAAAACAAAGATTTGTTTCTTTGACCTCTGATAATGAAGTACCTTCTACAGTGTGTTAGTACAATAAATATTTCGTTCAAAATACAAAGAAAAAAATATTTCTCGTGGAGAAAAAGACAACGCCGAGAACTCTCTGTAGTGGGAGCTCCTGCTTCTAAAATCTCCATTTGCGATACTAGACACTAATTATTTTTTAACTTTTAAATTTTTTTGTCTACACTTGTCCATTTACTGGATACTTTCTTTTCGGAGAAACGTGGTTCGGGAATTTCATTTTTACCTGTAAGCGATTTAAAAATCCATCAGAGACCTCTGATGAATTCAGATGGGGCAAAAGACAAACGGCTGTTTCTCTGTATGACCTAGAATGGTTTGAACTGGTAAATGGAAGTAAATCTTAGGGCATTAATCAATGAATCTCCGTCATTATACTTGATTTTAACGCACAGAAGCTCTTATGAATTTCTATAAAACAATGAAAGTAAGGCATCATTTGGGTCTACTAATGAAATCAAAGCGACGCATCACTAATTAAGTCAAAGCGAGGCATCAGACTGGTACACCACTTATTTCAAAATGAAGTATCGCTTTGGTCTAGGAATTAAGTCAAAACGAGGCTTCAGCCTGGTCCACCAATTGATTAAAAACGAAGCACCACTTTGGTTTATCAGTTAAGTGCTATACCAACGTTTTTGATCTGGTTCTGATAATGTTTTAAGATCATGCTTCTTGCCAGGTGCAAAAGGTAAATTCGGGTGATAACATCTTGCGTAACTAAACCAAGAGTGCTGGCACAATGAAACCAGTTTGTTAACAGTATAAAATATCTTGATGTGATTTTTTTTCTCTCACTTTAAACCTAATATAAGATGTTGCTTTCGTGATACGATAAGATGCATGCTTTTAATGGGACTGTCAAGGCAGGGAATGGCACTATTGACTTTTTGTAAGTACTTAATCTATAACGGTTTCATATTTGTAATTGATTCCTAGCAACGGAATTAGTTGCATAGCGACCTGCTAATAAGAAATACTATTTCAAAGTATCAAAGATATGGTCCTCTGCGTGATAGGCACGATAAACACTTCTTTGAATTTTTTTTACACAACTTTGTTGGGCTGATGGCAGCATAACATAGATATGTAGTTTACCCGTTTTAGACAGTTTTTGTATTTTGTCTTCTTTCTTTCTTCTATTGTTTATCTTTTGTTTGTTTTTTTCCCCATCATTGAAACATGTAGGAGTCAACGATTTCTCTTGGCTTTTGTGTTTAGTGTTTGTTTTGAGGGTGTAAATTGTTTCTTCCCCTGACGAATAGCTTGTTTAGCTGGAAACGTTGGGAAACTGTTTTGTATTTGCGCCGTTATCAATTTTTGTGTCATTATCTATCTCGCTCTCTTTCTCTCATATATATATATATATATATATATATATATATATATATATATATATATATATATATATATGAGGGACAACTATTACATAGATAACAGAAATTATTTGATGATTATCTTGCATTTCAGTTTGATTTCCGGTATTAATATAACTGAGTCTATTTGTTCCGGTATTAATATGACTGAGTCTATTTGTTCCGGTATTAATATGACTGAGTCTACTTGTTCCGGTATTAATATGACTGAGTCTATTTGTTCAGTATTAATATGACTGAGTCTATTTGTTCACTATTAATATGACTGAGTCTATTTGTTCCGGTATTAATATGACTGAGTCTATTTGTTCAGTATTAATATGACTGAGTCTATTTGTTCAGTATTAATATGACTGAGTCTATTTGTTCACTATTAATATGACTGAGTCTATTTGTTCCGGTATTAATATGACTGAGTCTATTTGTTCAGTATTAATATGACTGAGTCTATTTGTTCACTATTAATATGACTGAGTCTATTTGTTCCGGTATTAATATGACTGAGTCTATTTGTTCAGGTAATAATATGACTGAGTCTATTTGTTCAGTATTAATATGACTGAGTCTATTTGTTCAGTATTAATATGACTGAGTCTATTTGTTCAGTATTAATATGACTGAGTCTATTTGTTCAGGTAATAATATGACTGAGTCTATTTGTTCAGTATTAATATGACTGAGTCTATTTGTTCAGTATTAATATGACTGAATCTATTTGTTCCGGTATTAATATGACTGAGTCTATTTGTTCCGGTATTAATATGACTGAGTCTATTTGTTCCGGTATTAATATGACTGAGTCTATTTGTTTGAGAGTTAATTAAATTTCATTTAGCGTTGTTTATTCGAGTGTACGTTTATTTTTTTAGTTTAGCAAAGAACAGTGTGATGTCATTATATGTGATATATTGATTTATAGTGGTATTTAACAAGGAAAATAATATATATTCAGGGATAATGTATCTTCACTACTTCTTCTCCTCTAATATAAATCTATCTTCTTTTATTCTGTTAACAAACTGACAAATGCTCAGCTGTAATAATGCAATCGTCCTCCTCTTCCTGCCAACCCCTTATGCTAACAGTGGCCATATGTATTATTTTGAGGGGGGGGGGGTGATTGAGTATAGGGGAGGCTGTTTCTCGTCAGCAGTCAGACACTCTTAAGTGGGTTTTTATGAGAGAAGATCACTGTCCACTGTATTTAATAAATGTGACTGACCACTGTCCACTGTATTAAATGAATGTGACTGACCATTGTACACTGTATTAAATTAATGTGACCGACCACTGTCCACTGTATTTGATTAATGTGACTGATCTGATACATTAAAACCTATCTGTTAAATCATAAATAGAGTCATTTGAAATGAAGCAAAAGTGTCTAGTAGACATTTTACATCAAACATGTTCACTGAAATGTGTCAAAAATAAAGGTTTCACAAGTGGAACATTCCAAATTGAAACAGCAGAAAAAGGTTTCAGAACCAATTCGATGTACCTTAAACACTGTCGGTGATCTTACTTAGTTTCTTACATAACAATGAGCCCACATAAACTAACAATGAACCCACATTAACTAACAATAAGCCCACATAAACTAACAATGAGCCCGTATAAACTATCAATGAGCCCACATAAACTATCAACGAGCCCACATAAACTAACAACAGACCCACATAAACTATCAATGAACCCACATAAACTAATAATAAGACCACATACACTAACCATGAGCCCACATAAACTAACAATGAGCCCACATTAACTAACAATAAGCCCACATAAATTAACATAGAGCCCACATAAACTAACAATAAACCCACATAATCCAACAATAAGCCCACATAAACTAATAATGCGCCCACATAAACAAACAATAAACCCACATACACTATCAATGAGCCCACATAAACTAACAATAAACCTGCATAAACTATTAATGAGCCCACATAAACTATTAATGAGCCCACATAAACTATTAATGAGCCCACATAAACTAACAATAAACCCTCATAAACTATTAATGAGCCCACATAAACTATCAATGAGCCCACATAAACTAACAATAAACCCGCATACACTATCAATGAGCCCACATAAACTAACAATAAACCCACATAAACTATCAATGAGCCCACATAAACTATCAATGAGCCCACATAAACTATCAATAAGTCCACATAAACAATCAATGAGACCACATAAACTAACAATGAGCCCACATGAACTATTAATGAGACCACATAAACTAACAATAAGCCCACATGAACTAACAATGAGCCCACATAAACTATCAATGAGCCCACATAAACTATTAATGAGCCCACATAAACTAACAATAAACCCACATAAACTAACAATAAGCCCACATAAACTAACAATGAGCCCACATAAACTAACAATGAGCCCACATAAACTAACAATGAGCCCACATGAACTAACAATGAGCCCACATAAACTATCAATGAGCCCACATAAACTAACAATAAACTTACATAAACTAACAATGAGCCCACATAAACTAACAATAATCCCACATGAACTAACAATGAGCCCACATACACTAACAATGAGCCCACATAAACTATCAATGAGCCCACATAAACGATCGATGAGCCCACATAAACTATCAATGAGCCCACATAAACTATCAATGAGCCCACATAAACTATTAATGAACCCAAATAAACTAACAATGAGCCAACATGAACTAACAATGTGCCCACATAAACAAACAATGAGCCCACATAAACTATTAATGAGGCCACATAAACTAACAATGAGTCCACATAAACTATTAATGAGCCCACATAAACTAACAATAAGCCCACATTGACTAATAATGAGCCCACATAAACTAACAATAAGCCCACACTGACTAATAATGAGCCCACATAAACTAACAATAAGCCCACATAAACTAACAATGAGCCCACATAAACTAACAATGAGCCCACATGAACTAACAATGAGCCCACATAAACTAACAATGAGCCCACATAAACTATTAATGAGCCCACATACACTAACAATAATCCCACATAAACTATGAATAAGCCCACATAAACTATTATTGAGTCCACATAAACTATTATTGAGTCCACATAAACTAACAATAAGCCTACATAAGCTAATAAAAAGTCCACATAAACTATTAATTGACCTACATCCTTTGCAGTATATGAAACACTGTGTGATGTTACATCGTATTACCATGACTAATTACTATAATTAGCTCTTTTATTCACATAAGACATCTTATTTCCTGAGGTCTGTCTATTTGAGAAGAAATGATATGTTATATATGCTCGAAGTATACAGACATAGGTCGACAACGCTATTTTAGCACATGTTAACAAACATGGCAGGCTTTTTCTTGACTGAAATATTGGAGTTAGGTTGCTTGTAAAAAGGAAATTGAGAGTTACATTTATCAAATATCACATTATCTGTGCAGTTAACTACACATACTTCATATTTGTATTTTCAGTGACATGTCCTATTTACCCCACCTCTAACTAGTTTCTTGCGTTTCACTGGTCAAAGAAAGCTACGTGAAGACCTGGCCCCGTATTCTTGAAACATTTGTATCACATTGTTGGTACACTTTAAATACAGTATTTGCGTTTTTTTTTTGTTGATATGTCAACACCTTAGCATATCAATTTCTGTGCATCTGATTGGTCCAAAATAAGCCCATAAAATCCCATTCTCATTACTGATTGGCTGCGACCGTGGGAATTTTCTATGCCCCGCCTTCTGGAACCACTTTATTTTACTATTACTATTAACAATATGGTGGCCGTCTTTCCAATCTGTAGCCGAATAGACACTGGGAAAAAGCGGGCAACTATCACAACAAAAAACGCACTGTAGTGGTTACGTATGTCGGAATATGGCCCATGTACCGTATATAGAATTCTTAGAATGCCAAACAAAGAGTAGAAGATGAGTAAGCTTGCTGGACATTCGCCTAGTAAAAACGAAAATGTGGGAGAACCAAGAAAATCCATCACGCTGTCCAACTCAAACATACTGAGTCTATGCATAGAAACACAGGAAGCCTATTGTCATACAGACAGTCTCCTTTACATTGCTGCTACCACACGGTGTACATCTTGATCTACATGTCAACCTTTAGAAGTCAACAAACTCACCTCTTTTATGAAGTGAATACCGAAAAATGCTGGTTTCTCAAATGACAAAAGCTTATCTAACCACGACATTTTTCCAAATAAAAAAATGCAAATATCCAGTCACAAAAACAATTGGGAATCACTACTAGAGCCATATAAATGCAAACCGGCACCGGCATAACACCTTTAGCTTTAGTACTATTTCGGCATCCAGTAATCATCCCTTCAGACAGATATCCAACAAGTGGAATGATATTTGTTCTGCTATATCCAAAACCGCATCTGTGGTGAATGTCCATGTCGAAATCAACGCTCTTTTCGGTGGAAACGTTGTAAACAGGCTCATAAAAATCCATGTATATGGCGCCTCAACAACTCCAGTTGACCTGACCGAATGAATTATTTGGCATCACACACTAATTTCCATCGTAGATCCAGTGTTAAAAAATGATATTGTCCGTGTCAAATGTTCTATTGAATGGAGGGACAGCTGCTGTTTGAAAATAATAATTTGTAAATATCTGTACTTCTAAATGTTTTTGGTTATGGTATTGTGCAATATTGCTTCATCTCGCATCTGGGACTATTTTTCACGCGTAAAGAATTTGAAAGTGCAGCGTCTGAGCCAGAATTAAATTAAATGACGAACATCATTTATTTCTTCTTTCTATCTCGATTTTTTCTTCTTAAAATAAATACTATGTAATAACCAGAATCTAAAATGGGCAATGATTTAATATTGAATTAATGAAAGGCTCGCAAAAGCTGGAAATTATTCAACTAGTGTAATAAATTAAATATTAAATCATTTCCCACTTGAGATCCTCTATTATACAACTAATGATAAAGGCTACTTTTCTCGAGTATGATCTGATAAACCTTGTATCAGATGAGCATCTACAGATTTTGAGTTCTCGCTGTCAAGTAGGACGTCACCTAACTACGGTCACGTAAAGGGAGTATATGAAAGGAATCAAAGTATAAGAACAACAATATTAAAACATATATTTTATTATGAAATAATTGTTAGGTATATAATGAACACGTCATCAGTACAGTAGCTTGATCTGAGTACTTGTATCGTGTCTATTCTGATGGCGGAATAACATCGGATCACGTTCAACCAGAACAGTAATGTGAATGAAAACAATAAGTCAGCGACCAAAACAGTAGCGTGAAAGAAAACAATAGGTCAACGAAAATATATAATAACACATTGGGAAATCATTAGTAATGTACGACCTGCCGTAAATCCGCTTCGCAGCCTTTTCATGTTGGAATTCCAATGTGAGCTCAATGACTGGATCGTAGGGAGCAACATTTAGTCACCAACATACACTTTTCTCGATGTAACTGAGAGGAAAAATCAATTATATTCAACCTGTGCAAATTTTATCAATTATTAAATACTCATTCAGTTATTATTTCATGGACAGATAGTGACAGAGCACTGTTTTTTTATATATGCTTCTATGTAATGAACCCTACATGGCGATACATATTTTGACTATAAAAGGCACATAAAACTATTATTTAGTTCATGATTTTTATGATGTGAAATAATGACGATGATATAGGTGAAGGTCATATTACAAAATTAGATTATGTTCTTGAATAGTCAAGCAACATGAAATCCTAATCATTATATGTGCAAGTTAGGTTAGACCGTTTCTGTAAAGAGAAAGCTAGACAGAACTTTTTCATACTGTTACGACTCTATGGTCTAAGAAAAATGTAACAGAAAGAAAGTGAAACCAACAAATCAAGTAAAAATCAACAAGCAATTTATTTCTAGACTATACAAATTAAAATCAAAAGACACTTACAGTAAGGTGGATTAAACTCCAAATAATCCAATAATCCTAAGTGTCCTAATCAAAAGTCCTAAATATAGAATGTTCCGAATGAATTACTGTATCCTTAAATATGCTGATGTACTAATAGTCATTAATGTCCTGATGTGCCAGTAGTCTTTAATGTGCTGATGTGCCAAAATGAAGTACTCCAGAATATCTTTGAATAAGTTCACATATATCCCAAAATCATCAATTCAAAATCCAAAATCCCAAAGTATATGAGGACTTTTATAATCCAATGAATATTTTAACTAATTCCTCTCTCAGAATTTAGAATGATTTTGTTCACAACTGAAAAAACTCTTTAAAAGACTGATGGCAAGGTCATAACTGAGAAACTGTCCACTAAACATGGTATATATAACGATAGATCACATGACAGAATGTTCTAGAATATTAGGGTGTGTGTGAATTTTGACACATAACTCTAAAGGAAATTCTGGTTTTATCGGTAAACAAAATCAACCTTGGCCTAAAATTTAATCAACAACTTGTTTACCAAAACCTTCCATGAACTCAAATACTAAGTAAACAACCTAACTCAAGGACAATAGCTAAACATGTCAACATTATACTTAACATTAAGGTTTAAGCAAATATTAAAGTCAAGAAACATTTATAATTTCATAAAATATTTATAATATTATATAAACTTCAAACATAACAAATACCCAGATTGTGCAAAATTGTCATAGAATGAAAGGGTCTTTGAACAAAACAACGTTCCAGAAGACTGACAAGGCTTTCTAAATTATTGCTATTCTCGAGAAGCCAAATGTTGATTTGAAAAACAGAAATTCAAAGGAATAAAAAGCATATAGATTATTTTTCTAACATTGGTTTACGTTAAATAAGAACCTTCGTTAACATTTCAACGTCGTATCAGAAACATAAACGGCACTTTCTTTGCAAGCTTGATTCTGTTGATCTTTGAACTGGCCACCGAGTTCATTGATCTGTCTCACTTTATTTTGATTTCCAATAATGTCTTTGGTTCCTTGTCACAGTTTATTTTCTACATTAGTTTAAGAACATGACGCTATACGAACGGCAAACATAAAATAAGATTAAATCATCGGAACAATAGACTGATTAAGCTTGGACCCCAAGTTATTGCAACAGAAGGAAAATCGGTGCTATTAGATGTATGCTTACGAAGGATAAAATGATATAAACATTTTAGATTTATTAATGGAACGCACTTTCCAAGGAATACTTTAATCTAGTCACAAGACATTTTCACACACAAATGAAATTTCTGGCAATCTCCTTTCGTAACTACATCCAGTCAAATTTCTGGAATCCAAATATGTATGATTGGCGTAAAACCGAGGAAAGAGAGTTTAGGTACTACTGAATGCTGGACTTCAACAATTATGTTTATACCCATAATGAATCAAGTTATATGGATATAGTTATATTTTTGCGATTTGAAATTTTGAAATCAACTATAGCCAAAACAACGTAAAATCTGACAATTTCCGTAAGAATTATGTAGTCTTTTCCAGAGAAAAAAAAAAACAAAAACCAAAACACCCCCCCCCCCCCCCAAAAAAAGTAGCAATCAAGGATATATCTTTCATGTTATGTCAAATTCTGAGATCAATTAGATTTATATGTAAGGCCCGTTTCTGCAGAGAGACCTTCCAAACTGTGAAAAATTGAGGGACCTACTCAGTGGTGTAACTTTGAGGGACGCTAATTCTCATAGAAAGACAATAACGGCATACACTTGATTTTGATTGGACATTGTATAAGCTTTACCCTGTGTCTGTACTGTATACACTTGATTTTGATTGGACATTGTATAAGCTTGACCCTGTGTCTGTACTGTATACACTTGATTTTGATTGGACATTGTATAAGCTTGTCCCTATGTCTGTGCTGTACACACTTGATTTTGATTGGACATTGTATAAGCTTGACACTGTGTCTGTACTGTATACACTTGATTTTGATTGGACATTGTATAAGCTTGACCCTGTGTCTGTACTGTATACACTTGATTTTGATTGGACATTGTATAAGCTTGACCCTATGTCTGTACTGTATACACTTGATTTGGATTGGACATTGTATAAGCTTGACCCTGTGTCTGTACTGTATACACTTGATTTTGATTGGACATTGTATAAGCTTGACCCTGTGTCTGTACTGTATACACTTGATTTTGATTGGACATTGTATAAGCTTGACCCTGTGTCTGTACTGATTGGAACAAAGAACTAAGATTAAAAATTTTAGTTGCGAAATATAATTGCTTTAAGGAAAAATAGGATCAGGTAGTCGTTTTTATGAAATTGCATAATGAAAGGTATATTGCTATATAGAAGTATTTTTAGGAAAATTTGCATCAGCAGGATTGTGAAAGTAGTGGAGATCAGAGAGGCAATGGAAGTCATTGTCTCTTTGGCACCTATAGCTTGACTTTGACGTTTTCTTTGGTATTATCGCCCTTGTTATAAATAAATAAATTATATATATATATGTGTGTGTGTGTGTGTGTGTGTGTGTGTGTGTGTGTGTGTGTGTGTGTGTGTGTGTGTGTGTGTTGGTAACAGCACGGGCTGGGATAGCCTTCTTCATGGGATAGAAAGGGATATTTGCAAGGACAAAACAAAAACTCAACATAAAATCCAGATTAATTTTAGAATATCTTCATATCAAAGAAAAAAAAAATAAACGTGAAAAAGAAATCTTCACCAAGAATGTACTACTTTGCTACATCTATAGAGGTGATGTAAATCCAAGAAAAAAATTTAAATTTTCGAATTAAAATACCAACCGAGCAAAATTTACCGTCAAGAGAAACAAACCTATAAAATATATAAATGCTGTAATAGTATCAATGGTAATATATTAAATCAAAGTCATGATAATTAGTCTAACGTGTAACTTCCAAACTTGATAAGTGCTGTCAATATCCATCTAGTTGGGCTGTTCAAACGGTGGCTTCGTCGACTCAGCAACACAAAATCAATAGACTTCTGCTGCAATTTGTATTGATTTCAAACTAAGACATTGCTTCAGAATTACTGTGCATATTACAGGGATCAGTGTAAGAGGGCGATTTCCATTCAAATAACAAATATAACGCAAAAATACCAATCATCGGCTAAGATGTAATCTTTAATTTATTCGAGCAAGATGATTATATACGCTTTGTTCTAATCCTTCATGTTTTGCAAAGAAGAAATACCGCTAATGCCATGAAATTAAACGATCCATGAAAAAAAAAAAAAAAATAGTTTAACGGCCATTATTGGGAACATGTATAAGGTTTTCAGATTTTTCAAACTCTCTTCATATGAAGATTACTTTAATTTGTTCAACTAAAAAACTCATTCATAAATACAGGCACGCACTCATTCATAAATACAGGCACTTATTCACAAAAATGTGATGAACTGAAATATAAGTGGATGTTCTGATACGAAGCGCCGATTTGGGACACACAGACGCGCGCGCACGTACTATGTGTGTGTGTGTGTGTGTGTGTGTGTGTGTGTGTGTGTGTGTGTGTGTGTGTGTAGCCGTATTCTGCATTATCTAGAAGACTTTTCTTCTTGAGATAATCCGACCTCCCTTGTTCAGTGTTTCGTGTTGATTGTTTGTATACTATTTCGTGCTGTACCGTCATGAAGAGCTTGATTAGATAGAAACGTTAGGAAACTGTTTTGTATATACGCTGTTATCAATTGTTGGCGGTAGTTGTCCTTTACAAACTTTGGCACTGGCACTTTTCTATCACATTGAAAATAAAAAATAAAAACTTGTCGCCGCTTCGTCGAAAAACATTTAAAATGATATCTGGATAGAGTTTAGGTTCCACTGCATTGTGGCATACCTATCAGATTTACCGTATCTCACGTGTATAACGCTCAGCACATCAGCATAGACCCAGATTTGTTGTCACATAATGCTTCTGTAGACCAGGATCTATGTTGTTAGTTATACATAATGATTTCAGAATAATAGCTTAGACCCGGATCTGCGAGTGTACGCTGATGGTAGTCGAGCACGCGTTATACAGGAACTAATACGTCTTGGCAACATTCCCAATAAGACGGAGAAAACGGAAATTTTTAGATCCATGGGGATCGATTATCTTAAATCTACCGTCATACCAAACTAAATAGTCTCCGAATGTAAAGCTGACAGAAGTCCCAGGGGGCTACGCAAACGGTAAAAAAAAAAAAAAAAGATATGTTGTTTTAACTTTCTACCATCAGCTTCCCAATTCGATCTCAAGGATAATAGGTTTTCATTTGCTCATTAATACACGAAGATGTTAGAGGGAAAACATCTGGGCTCTTCTGCCGAAAAATCTAAAATACAAAATTTCGTAGTCGCAGCGATATGGCCTAAACGTGGTAATTGCCGGAGAGAGGTGGAGAACTCAGTTAATGCACAATTACATGCAACTTGTGAAAAAATGGTGTTCCCAAAGCAGTGTGATGCTTTTTGGAAATCATTCGCATATTGGAAGAAACTGATTGTGCCGTTACTACGAATTGAAGGTTAAGTTAAGCAGATATATCAACAAAGTCACCCCAAGTTTTTAGTAGATGCTATGAACGCACTTTTTTGTGACGTCATTTGGTAATCAAGTTACACGTATTTTCAATGGCGGCTTCCTTAGTGTGTTACGGTTTAAATACACGTGGCCTATTCTGTCACAAAACGGGGAAAACTGCAAATACAGTAGATAACGAAGAAGCCGCCATTGCGAAAACATTTACCTTGTTTACCCAAAACTTCCCTCGGATCTACTTATGTAAAAAGAGATTAGTTCACCTCGGCCTTAGAATCCCGTTGGTGATTGGTTGAAATTCTAACACGTGACAAGTAAATTATGTTATATTATCCGAAAAATGTCAGTCTCCTCAGATGTACCCTTTTATATACACGTAAATAATACTCAGCTCCATTTAAAAAATTTTCGATAATTTGCTAGATACCTGTTTCACCTACTAGCGTTTATCGATTCCGTATCGCCACAGTCCCAAACGCTGTAACTAATTGATGACGTCACATGAATGACTAACCCTACCCCCACCCCTATTCACGAGATAGTAAACTTAGGATTTAAACGAATGTATTTTACTCAGAATTTTGCATGGTTTCAAAATTAGTACAGCAACAAAGGTCCAAAAATCTTTCAGGCAACTTTAAAATGCATGCTAAACTACCAATATGTCGTCACGTGGAGATTGCAGGCCGTCTTTGAATTCCACATCGTTTGTATCCAGTTTCAGAAGTGAAAATAGCGAAATCTCTTGCGTAGTGTGTTGGTGTGTAAAAGTGATGAATCGGAACATTAGTGTAAACTATGTGTATAGGACGTTGTCGGAAATCTGTATCATCTCTCGGGTCTATGTGGCATCAGCGGATCGCACTCGACGCTTAGCGTCTCGAGAGATCCACTGGTAAGGTTCCTCTCCGGAGTTTCGTATTTTTCCACTGGTTCAACATTTAAAAAAATGTAATCCCCTAATTTTCCCAGCTGGCAACCATTATATTGTATATCCTATGAAAGGTTTAAAAAGCCTATAATATTCTTTCTAAATTTTTTTACATCTGACTTTATTGAAGATGATTTGGGTTTGAGAGTAGACAGCTAGTCCTAACTTCTGATGTGTATCTCATTGAAGATTGCATAAATTATTTAAAGCCGATAACTTATTTTTTTTTTTTTAAATATTTCAAAACTTCATAAATGTACTTTTAGAAAATAGTAATGCATACTCTGTCAAAATCGATTTATATATTCCAAAGACAGGCAAAGTTAGAGCACTTTGTACCATTTCAGGCACATTTCCCCAGCATACAATAGTAGTCGATTACATCAATTGTCTGCTTTAGACAGGGCATGGTATGCCTAACAGTGATAACAAAAATAAATGTCAATCCAAGTAGATGAAAGACAGGGAGGTACTTGTTAACTTTCTCACCATTGTGAGAGTTGTAGAGCAAGTAACTTTGCCCTCTGCCTTCCCAATTTTCAACGGTGCTCCATAAAAGTCCGCAGCGGAACGTTAGGGACCAGACATATGTTATTATTGTACGATTTAATTTGGGTGGTATAACTGAAAAAATTAAATCACAGACAGATAGACATTTCCTAGGAATAATTGTCATGCATTTCTTCAATAATAGAGTATTCATTAGTGCCAAAGTCTCGTCCCCACCCCCTCCAATAGCATTCAGAGGGAAACAGTGAGCTATTTTCAAAATGTATATTTCACTTTCTCAACATAAGAACCAATGTTATGCAAAAAAATAGGAAGATAAAACTTGACGCAATTATTTCTGAGATGTCACTGATAAATACTACAGTTTGAACAGGGATGGAACAGATCGGGTTCACAGGGGTGAAAGGTCAAAGGATAAAAAGTTTGCAAATTTTACCGACACCAGTATATAGAAGCATGCGACTCTGCCTTTTCACCATGTTTTCCTTAATTTCATTTACAAATGAATGAAAAGAAAAAGAAAATGCTATATTTTTTAAAATTTAAATTCGGCAGGTTTAAATTTGGGTTGATTTTATTTCACTGTCTTAAGATTTTTAAGTTCCCCAAAAATAGAACATTTAATACACAAAAATGCCTCAAGGCATGTTGTATGAGGAAGAGCAAAGAAATCATAATTAACTTATTTTTATACATAGAATCAATATTAGCATATCATTTTGTTCAGAAAACATAATAAAATGAAAAAGAGAAAAGGAATTGCACAAATGTTCAAACTTGTCTTAAGGTTCCACACTAGAGTTTTGCATTTTTGCACAAGGGTTCTAAATTTGAAGAAAATGCATTCCCCTGATTTTCCCCACTGGCAGTCCTTGCTATAAATAAAGAATGTGTATATCATAGTGGAGATTTATAGAGCCTATAATTTTCTTTATTTTGATATCTGAGTGACGTGAGATAATTTGGGTTTAAGATAACACAGCTAGGCCTTACTTCCAATTTGCACGTAATAGAAAATTGCTACTTCTGCATAGCTATTTTCACTTCCTGAACTTGAGAGGTAAATTATAAAAAAGGTGCTATTAACCTTTTTTTTTTTTTTAGTTCTTTTGATATTTCAAAATTTCGTAATTGCACTTTCAGAAAATAGTAATGTTTTCACTGCATACATTCATTTTGTGTTCCAAAGAGAGGCATAGCTAGTGTACATTGTGCTATTTAAAGTCCATTCCCCCAGCACACAGAAACGGCATTTTCATCAGCTGTTGCTTCAGACAGCACTTTGTTTTCTTAACAGTTATCAAAACTAAATGTCAGTTTAAGTAGGTGAAAGACGTGAAAATCAATGTTAACTTTCTCTATACTGTTACAGTTGTAAAGCAGACAACCTTGTCCTGTGCCTTGCCCACTTTCAATGGTACTCCAAAAAGCCCACTTTCAATGGTACTCCCAAAAGTCCACTTCAATGGTACTCCCAAAGCCCACTTTCAATGGTACTCCAAAAAGCCTACTTTCAGTGGTACTCCAAAAAGCCCACTTTCAATGGTACACCAAAAGCCCACTTCAATGGTACTCGAAAAAGCCCACTTTCAATTGTACTCCAAAAAGCCCGGTGTGGAACAATACTTTAAGGCTTCGCTCGCGAGTTTCGCATTTTTGCACAGGATTACAAATTGAAAGGAAAGGTATTCCCCTGATTTCTCCTCCTGATTATCCTTGTTATAGAAAGATAAATATGTATATCCATAAGTAGGTTTAAAAAGCCTAAAATTTTCTTTATGTTGACTACCACTACTACTAAAAACTAAGATCATGATCTCACGTATCATTTCTGTTGCATATACTTAGTCAGCAAAATTCCTTTGTATACAAAGTGTACAAAGACACTGAAGCATGACATATTTTGATGAATGATAACGTCATTTGGTTTTGTCCTAAAACGTCAATATTTTTAGTCTGTTGAATCCCAACATTGAAATAATTAAACTCAGAATATCTTATCCGCTCAGGAATCAATTTTACAAACACTCTCTTCGAGTAAACTACATTTTCTTAAAATCGTTAACAAAGCACCAGCAACAGTTTCATCTGTGCATAAATTACGACTCAGTGCCCATAAAGTGGCTATTGAATCAAGCAGATACAATTAATATTCAAATGGAATAACATTTTTGTTTATATTGTACAGAATACAGTTTTGAGCATGACTTTCATTTTTTGTCTGAATGTCTTCCATATCAATCACACAGAGTTGAATGTCTTCCATATCAATCACACAGAGTTGAATGTACTCCATATCAATCACACAGAGTTGAATGTACTCCATATCAATCACACAGAGTTGAATGTCTTCCATATCAATCACACAGAGTTGAATGTACTCCATATCAATCACACAGAGTTGAATGTACTCCATATCAATCACACAGAGTTGAATGTATTCCATATCAATCACACAGAGTTGAATGTACTCCATATCAATCACACAGAGTTGAATGTACTCCATATCAATTACACAGAGTTGAATGTCTTCCATATCAATCACACAGAGTTGATTTTATTTTCTTTCTTGAAATCGGAAAGTTTATATAAAAATTCAATGCTTTGTCACAATTATCTCAAGCTAAAATTTTATTCAACATAACGTTTTCTTCAAGATTCTATCCAAACATATTCAAAGTTGTCATTTTTACTCGGCATATCCCACTCAAATGTATTGAATTCATTCTTGTGTTGTTTTGATTTATAAAGATTAACAAATTGCATACCGTATAACTCGCGTTTAAGTCGAATAAAACTGCAAACTGCAAAGACCCAGCTCTGCCGTTGTATAATGCGCCAGCAGATCTGGATATATACAGTTTATTAGGTGTAATCATTAGAACAAACAGCATGTACTCTGATCTGCCGCACATTATGTGATTAGAGTCAATGTTGTGTGCAGTTGGACCCAACTTATAAGCGAGCGTACGCGGTATATATGGTCTTTATTTGTTTTTCTATCCATTTTACTATTTACTCATGTGAATGATAAACGTTTACATTTATTAATTTTTTTTTAAGTTTAATCCCTCTAATACTTAATGTTATTTTACTAATGGCACTGTGTGACCTGTTATGTGCTGATGTGCCATTAAACAACGTGTAATTGTTGAATCACTATCGGAATTGTGCGTATCGTAATATTCTTTTTAACGATTCGCACGATAGTTTTCTTTCATAATGCGTCGGCAGATCTGGGTCTATGCAGTTTGTTAGGAGTAATCAGTAGAACAAACAACATAGATCCTGATCTGCTAGCACATTATGTAGCGGCAGATCAGGGTCTATATTGTTTGCAGTTGGACTCGAATTATAAGCGATTAAATACGATACGTTGTATATTAAAAAAATACAGTTGTTAAGATAATTCAATTCATCTCCTAATTTCTTTTGAAGCAGGCAAAATGCATAATTTGTCATACATATTTTAACTAATTATTTTTTCTGTTAGTAACGTATGATTTGAAGTTTTGAATTTTGCCAATATAATTCTAAATTTAAAAGATAAATTTAACAATTGGTTTTCTTATACAAAGTCATTCTCAAATATAGGATAGATTTGTCCCTTTGAACTATTTGTCTGTGTTTCATTCCAATTTATATGAACATATATTACAGTGTATTAAATCCAAAGATTAAACATTCACCCTATGGGACGTATAATTAATTATTGATCTAAATGTGACTCTCACCTATTTTATTAAATATATTCTAGTTTATAAATGAAAGCCGTTTCGAATAAACCTGTAGCAACTGGTAAAAAAATACATGGCAACTTCTTTTCTCTCAACTAATTTTCTTTACATAATGATACAAAACACCGTTTTTTTATAACCTTTCCTTAAAATTCTGATAGTGGTGTGGTTGTCAAATGCTTACACCTTTAGAATGAAGCATGATAACAATGTCCAAAGATTTTGGAGCAAATAGTAAACATCTGTTTAAGGACAAGTTTCCATGTTTCATGTCTCATTTGAAAGACTATGGATAAGTTTTATGATGTCTGACTCAGCGTGGGAAGACAACCTTATTTTTCCAGAGGTAAATATGTCGTACAGAAGAATGATATTCTTTTTTAAGACAGTTCGTCCGATAAATTACCCCCCCCCAAAAAAAAAAAAAAAAAAAATTAAAAAAAAAAAATCTGTGCTGATACTGATGGACTTTGTGGATATGATGTCACATGTTTATTAAAATGTGCAATTTTGCTGCATACAAATCTATCTGGAACACACCCGCGTACAGTTTAGGCACTTACTGGTATTTGGTAACATCCATAAGTAGCCACGAAATTCAAAATGGCCACAGGACTTAGGGTTGTGCTATTCTACGTGGATTTACAAGTCGTCAAATATAGAATTTTATCCGGAAATATTCTGAACATATCGCCCAAACGACCCTTCAACCGACCGTAGCTCAAGAGACGCGAGAAATACCGGTAAGTGTCTAAAATGTACCCCAATATGTTGCGGACAGATCTGTCTGCAACGATTCCTCGATTTTATGAATAGATGATATGAGACCCAAAAATAATCCATCAGTATCAACACAGATTTTGGTGGCTGGTTTTTCGGACTAGAAGACAGTGTGCTAAAATAAAGTTGTAGTAGGTCAGGCGTCATGACGCATCCTCAGCCCCACTCCCACCCACTCCCCAACCCCACACCCACATCCTCTACACTACCACCTCTTGGTAAAGAATATATGTATTTACAGAACGGATCATAGAAAATCATACAACCTATATGTTGATCTGAAAAGATGCAATTTTTAGAGGGGCAAGTTATAACCAGTAATTTAATACAGACCGAAAATATAACAAAATTTAACATATAATGTATTCATATATATATATATATATATATATATATATATATATATATATATATATATATATATATATATATTATAACGAGATATTGACTTGTATCAGTAGGAGAAAACTTAAATTGCTACAATGGTGATACCACTTTTATCGCCACAGTGGCGATATAACTTCTGAAACTGCTTTATTTGTCCCAATTTGGAAATATATCTGCCCTTATGTATGCTGTTCAAACTTGCATTTCACATTTAGGTCTATCTCATCTTTCATCCTCTGCTCTTTGTCTGTCTGTCTGTCTGTCTATCTCTCTCTGGATGAACAGATTTTAAACTATGTCAAGATTGTAAACCCTCAAGTAGACATCAATGTAATCAATGACGAGGTGCCATAAAAAAAAATGCATAACAACGAACTCCAAACATCATATGTAGGCTTCAGGTATTACATTTTCTCAAAATAGTTTTCCACATAAATCATGCAAATTGTCAGTGACTGAACTTATGTTACCTGTTTCTATTCGATATTCAGTGTCACCTGTACAGTGTTGTATACCTATTTAACTTGATCACAAACGGCACAAGTATTTAGAGGGGAAAAAATGGTGATTAAGTATAGTAGTAACATTGTTTAAGTAGCGATTTTAACTCTCATCTTAATCATAATCATGTTTGAAAACGATGGATACATTTGGGGATAGTTAAGTATTGACGGCATAATCGAAATTAGGGGACAATCGAAATATGGGTGCATCGTCTGTTACCAAATTAGACTGCAAGCATACCGAGGTCACACAGGCCACACTCGGGGGTGCGTAAACAAGTAGGCGAGAAGTCTGTGTTACGGAAACCCCAGTGGTGGACCAGGGAGCGAAGCCCCCGAATGCTCCTGCTGTTTAGTCGTTTTCAGGCTCAATTTTTAACATCTAATAGTAAAGAAAACTTACTACTGGAAACATTCAGGTTGTTACACGCACATTTATATGACATAAAAGGTATGCAAATCAAAGAAACAGAACAATTGATGACACCATATTGAAAAAACAAAAGTACTTTTGCTGGATAGTATTAGGAAAAGTCAGCTCGAATTATGCGAAGAGTATTATTTTTTACTAGGAAACTGGAACTTTTAAAGTGTTGAAAGTTAAATGTTCTACAAGTATCTCATAAATGAATAATTTAAATTACAATGATAAAATTGGATAAACTAGAAATTTACTCCTGAACCGGTTTAGTAGAATGGCAGTGCTTAAAAGTCTGGCCCTATCTAAATTAAACCATCTCTTACTAGCACTACCAGATCCACCCACCCCATCCCTAGTGCAATGTGAACTACATCCAATATTTCTTGAGTGTGTATGGAATGGACTTATTCGCGATATTAAACGGACAATCTCTGTTAAAGAATATAAAGACGATGGTTTAAACAATGTAGAAATTTTGTCTTTTGTTGATGCGTTGAAAGTTGTATAGATAAAAAGACATATAATATTTAGATAAAAATGGCAAAATATTCTATTTTAAAAATCTCCTATGTTCATTAATTTTTAAGACTTTAGTCCAGAAGTATTAGAGAAATATATAATTAGACTTAATGTCTTTTATCAAAATGTATTTAAGACTTAGACTTGATTTAATATGGTAAGAGATAAAGCCAGACCAATGAGACAATATTTTAAGCGAATGCCGATGGAATAATAAAATATATGACTTTGTCTACTATGTGATGTTGATTATGTTACATGAATTTTGTAACGCTGTAATGAGATGGCCCTTAAACTCATGATTAGCCGCTACATGCATTTTGAAAGGCTGTCATGAAATGGATATCTGATTCATGATTAAGGCTGCAACGTTTACACGTGTAAACGGCTTAGTTTCGTTTACTGCCTGTAAACGTTTAAAAAATCTGTAAACGTGTAAAAGAACATGGATGTGGCCGTCATTGACACAGGTACAATTTCCAATAAAATTATATATTACCACATTTTTGTTTAAGAGAATTGTCTACTATGATTTTTATGTTCATTCTTTTTTTTAAAAACATCTATCTTTGATTTTCACATCGAATGTGGCATCGCTCGGAAAAGAGCACAAGTTAATAAGAAATAGTTACAGCGCACATTACAAAACATTACACTTGAGGTTCATTTACTGATAATACTGAAAAAGTTCATTAAACTACAATATATACCTTTAAACAACATTTTTTTTAACATAACCTTTGATTAGTAACATTAAAAAAAAAAAAAGAAACACCGTTTAAAGTTTATAAGCCACTGTATAATTTCTTGGTCACTGTAGATCATACAAAAGCATCCCATGCGCACATCTAGGCAGTACATCCGGATCCATTATCGATTTTTTTCATCATGTACATATATGTAAAAGTAGGAAACAAAGTCACTATGATACTAGGGATGTTTTACTGTAATCATCAGATATATTTAACAAAGACATGTCTTACAAGCTGAATCTGTAATAATACGAGGTGAAGAACGTGCAGCAAATGAAACAATCGCAAGTTGAGCAGGGTGCGGCATGCACATTATAATAGATGTCAACTGTTCAGTAAGATTAGCGGGTAGATGAGGGAAAAGTTGAGTTTCTAATCGTTAATGAGTAATGGCATCGTTTCAGTCATTGTAAACCGTGTACACGTTTACACATTTTGGTAAACGTTGCAGCCTTACCCATGATCAGCCGCTACATGTATTTTGTAAGGCTCTCATGGGATAGTTCTCAGACTCAGGATCAACCGCTCCATGTATTTTGTAAGGCTGTCATAGAATGGGTCTCAGACTCATAATCAACCGCTACATATATTTATATATTTTGTAAGGCTCTCATGTGATGGTTCTCAGATCTATGATCAGCCGCTACATGTATTTTGTAAGGCTGTCATAAAATGGGTCTCAGACTCATGATCAACCGCTACATATAATTTTGTTATTTTGTAAGGCTGTCACAGAATGGTTCTCAGACTCATCATCAGCCGCTACATATAAGTTTGTAAGGCTGTCATGGGATGGTTCTCAGATTCATCATCAGCCGCTACATATAATATTGTAAGGCCGTCATGGGATGGTTCTCAGATTCATCATCAGCCGCTACATATAATTTTGTAGGACCGTCATGGGATGGTTCTCAGATTCATCATCAGCCGCTACATATAATTTTGTAAGGCCGTCATGGGATAGTTCTCAGATTCATCATCAGCAACTACATGTAATTTTGTAAGGACGTCATGGGATGGTTCTCAGATTCATCATCAGCCGCTACATATAATTATGTAAGACCGTCATGGGATGGTTCTCAGATTCATCATCAGCCGCTACATATAATTTTGTAGGACCGTCATGGGATGGTTCTCAGATTCATCATCAGCCGCTACATGTAATTTTGTAAGGCCGTCATGGGATAGTTCTCAGATTCATCATCAGCAACTACATGTAATTTTGTAAGGCCGTCATGGGATGGTTCTCAGATTCATCATCAGCCGCTACATATAATTTTGTAAGGCCGTCATGGGATGGTTCTCAGATTCATCATCAGCCGCTACATGTAATTTTGTAAGGCCGTCATGGGATGGTTCTCAGATTCATCATTAGCTGAATATCAAAAGTAAAAGTTTGAGACAAAGTTTGCTTCTGTTCTTTTAAGCACTGTTTGAATTGGCTCTCTCTTATCTTGATAGAATGTGTTTCTAAATAGGGTGAACCGGTGATGGTAATCAAAAATGTGTTTGTTCCAAAATCAGTGGGTATATGTACTGTGCTGAATTAAATAAAAACGGTAAACTTTAGGTATAGGGTGTCCAAAGAACTCCTAAAATTAAAACTTTAAATCCAAATATCTTGATAACAGAAATTTCATATTATACAAAAAGTCAGAAGGTACTGTGCGATGTACAGCTTTGTACTGAAACAGCGTTGTATATGATTTCTTTATAAGGAGAGTTTGTTGTAAATACATTTAAGATATATGCAGAATGTTGCTTTAGGTTAAGACATTGTGAAACTAGTTACAGTTCATTCTTCAATAATGTATCACGCCCTTGTTAATTCTCTCTCTCTCTCTCTCTCTCTCTCTCTACACACACACACACACACACACACACACACACACACACACACACACACTACATCGATTTTTATCCTACAACCCGGTATAAAATTGGGAAATACAGATTTACAGGAAACTTCACCAACATCCTCAATACTATAGCAGATTTTATTGCAGGAAATGTACCGTGCCGTGCTGTTTTTATCCCTTCACTCTTGATGTAAAGATCCTTCAGGCGAGAAAATATTTAGCAGGCGGATAATGTGACACAATGTCCAATAGAGAGAGCAACTGTCCTCAAACTGATCACACATTGCTTTTCACTCAGTGACAAAAGAAAGATCGATTACATTTTATAAAGCATCCATAATAATTGTAATATAAAAATAGAAATATTACGGGATTGCCATAAAATGACTCCCTCGAGAGAAGAAAATGTTTGCCAGATGAGAAGGAGTGGAAGTAGAGGGTATTTTTGATTTATAATTTTAATCTCATGGACTGCAGTGGTTTTTTTTTGTTTTTTGTTTTGTTCTGATATTGGTTTGGATTTAGTATGACAAGGGATTTTTTTGCAGATGAGCCCTCAAAAGTGATGTTTGTGTTTTTATTGTTTCAGAGGTGGATCCTGTATAAACACACGTACATCGTAACAGAGTTGAAGTTGACAGCTTTCTAGATACGCACCCCTACGTGAGATGATATTGGACTTGATATATATCGTGACGTTTAGTCATGAAAACGACATTTGAAGTAAAACCTGGAAATATTGACGAGAAAATATTCTTTTACCTTCTTTAAATCAGTTGTCTGTCTAGATAAGTTGGCTTGCGGGAGTTCTCTGTCTAATCATGGAGTCATTTCAATCAAAAGGTGTAAAACGTGACATAATCGACTCCATGTTAACACATATTAACAAGGATCTGCTGATATGTAAACTTTTCTATTTCTTCTTCTTCGCCGCTTTTGGATCCTTATACCCCCTACTGGCCGTGTACTTCAAACAACTTGGGATGAACGCCACTCAGAGCGGTATTCTTATTGGATTTAGGCCCTTTATAGAGTTTTGCAGCGCTCCCTTCTGGGGCGGCGTGGCGGATAGGTGGAAAAAATGGAAACAGCTGATGTTATTTTCCTTGTTTTGTTGGATAGTGTTCACCCTTGGTATGGCTTTTGTCAAGCCCCCAGCCGAGGCATGTGTTGGAAGTTTTAACGTCACAGACATTGATGTTATCCGAGGAGATCTGATAAAACCCTCCTACAGCACCGTCTTTTACAAATGGGATGCAGTCAAAGACACCTTCTTTGCACTGCTCTTGATAATAGTAATTGGTGAATTCTTCAGCGCTCCCGCAATTACGTTTGCTGACTCTGTAACTTTGCACTACTTGGGTGAGGACTCCGATAACTATGGCCGCCAAAGGATGTTCGGTTCCCTTGGATGGGGTTTGTCCATGTTCTTTGTAGGCATGGCCCTTGATCATTCTACTACATTCCCAGAACATCCGTGCAAAAATCAACACCATTCCGAGAAAAACTACATCGTTTGTTTTGCAGTATTCTCTGTTCTCATGAGCTGTGCTTTCATTACTGCCACTCAGTTTAAATTCCCTTTCCAACAAAATGGTGTTGAAAAGAATTTACCGCAGTTTGTCGAAGCTGTGAAGGACAAGGTGAAAGAAAGAATTACTGGAAAAAAGAAAGTAGACCGCGAGAAACTTATAGAAAAGGATGATGATGTAGATGAAAAGTCAGAGAAAAATGGAAATATCGAGCAAAGATACCAAGATACCATACAACCGGAAGGAAAAATTGGTACTGAGAAACGATTGGAAGGCGAGAGGGGTCTTCATATTTCCCTAGAATCTAAAAACGATATGGTGTCTGACGTCATCAACAGCCCGGGCGCCGTAGCTGCGGCGTCAGGGGAGACGCGAGAAGGGGGCGATGAACCGTTTATGGGCCGATGGTTGGCGGTTATAAAGATCCTCGCCACCCTGAAGTATGTATCTGTGCTGTTTGTCTCCTGGTTTATGGGATTCGGCATTGGTCTGATCTTCACCTTCCTCTTCTGGTACCTGCAGGACTTAGGTGGAAGTCCGACTCTGTTTGGTGTTGCCTCTGTTATAAATCACATGTCAGAGCTCCTTGCTTACTTCCTCTGTTCTAGGATCATCACAGCCATCGGTACGTAAAACATTCCTAACTCTAATTTAATAAAACAATTAAATCATTCTTCGTTAAATTTTCATAAAATTACATATCTGAAATATATTTGACGGTTCTACAAAGACAGCGATTTTCTCCTAATGTTTTTCTTCTTTCATTTGTGAGAAACATTTTACTTGAGCAGTGTTTCTTCATTGTAAAATTAAGAAGTTCATTAGTTATCTTCACCATGGCGTGTTCAGTTAGAAAAGAAAGCATTTCTGTGTCATTTTTATCGATAGAGCTGGATTAATTAGAACATATCTAATTAATTTGTATCCAACGATACTTAAAGTCGAAAAACAAACTAGTTTCAATTATTTTATCTTCTCAGTATTAGATCTGTTACATGCATGATAGTTACAACAAACATCGTTTAAAAAAAAATATTTTACGCTTAGCTCTATGGTCATAGTATGGTCATCTTCTGTCTAATTGAAGGCTTTAAGCCTAACATAGCCCTTGATTGTTTACATATTAGTATATCATTTTATTTGAATTTTACAATTTCCTTGGGTTTATATCTCCTTTGCTTTTTTTCAGGCCATATTAACGTACTGTATGCTGGGTTGGTTGGGAACGTCGTCCGCTTTATGTACATTTCATGGCTGAAAAATCCATGGTGGGTCCTGCCTTTTGAATGCGTACAGGGTAAGCTTCTGTATAGAGACAATGAGAATGCGCAAATAAGTCAATCAATATGTTCATCGGTTGTTTTGTTTGATTTAACCTTTATTTAGTTTGCTTCCATGGTATAACGAGATGTCACAATACGGACGGGTTTTATCATGAGATGTATAAAATTAATGATATAATGCAGGTGTGTCATACAAACGGCCCGCGGGTCGGATACGGCCCGCCAGACTCATTATTTATTATTATTATTTATTATTATTATTTATATCAAATCTGGCCCGCCATAGCAAATGAGTTTGACACTATTGATATAATGTGTTGTTTTGTTAAGCTAAAAAAATCAGTCAGTGAAATAGTTACTTGCAATATTTACTTATATTTAAAAGGCAATATCCAGGTATATACAGCCCTTGGATCAGAGCCTCAGGCAGTTCTTATCCCTTGATATTGTGATATGCGTATAGGTAACTACTGCTTAAATATTTCGACGTCCGAGGGGTCTTTGAGATGCAAGAAAGCCCATAACCTAAGAAAAAACTGACCTTGTAAAAGATCTCTCACATGTCTTCTCTAGAGATCGGAACTGGGACGATGGAGGTATAAATCCAGGGTGTTACAACTTTGGCGCTCATGTCCAGCCTATGTTCCTTGGCTTGAGTTCTTATCTACGATTTGTTGAAAATTGATGTTACTTGTATTAGATCTAAGAACGAAAATGGTGTCTTGTGTGCTATATTGCATCCTTTTGTTTCATTGTAAAATGGTGTCTTGTGTGCTATATTGCATCCTTTTGTTTCATTGTAAAATGGTGTCTTGTGTGCTATATTGCATCCTTTTGTTTCATTGTAAAATGGTGTCCTGTGTGCTATATTGCATCCTTTTGTTTCATTGTAAAATGGTGTATTGTGTGCCATATTGCATCCTTTTGTTTCATTGTTAAATGGTGTCTGTGTCTTGAGTGCTATATTGCATCCTTTTGTTTCATTGTAAAATGGTGTCTTGTGTGCGATATTGCATCCTTTTTTTCATTTTAAAATGGTGTCTTGTGTGCTATATTGCATCCTTTTGTTTCATTGTAAAAGATGTTGAAAAATGACACGCTATTTCCGTGCTTCGGCAAATTTCATATTGAAAATTTTTTACAAAATATCTATTGCATTATATTCAGATAAAGGCACTGATTTTCCCAATGGAAAATTAAGTTTCTTGCTCCTCGTGTCGGTGATTGGATCCAGACTATTGAAAGAACATTCGGAATGTGCTATAAAAGATAAGAACTTTTATTAACGATACTTTCTGACAATTCTATTCCGAAACCGAAAGTTGTGTCGGAGAATTTTTATTTTTCAAAAACCAAATAAGGCCCCTCTTGTGCCCCAAGAATTGTCTTAATATATGTCCTAAATTGCCATATTGAGAGAGAGAGAGAGAGAGAGAGAGAGAGAGAGAGAGAGAGAGAGAGAGAGAGAGAGAGAGAGATGATACATATTAGTTTAGTTACACATTACTATTTTCTATCAAAATGCTATTAAGGAGGAGACATTTAATTATTTAATTATATTGTATGCTATGGACGCACGCCGTGACCTTGAGCATCAATAGACCTTTCAGAAAATGTGTTCTAAGCCCCGTTCATGCTCATTTACATAGAAAACATTTTTATTAGGCAAAAACAAATAAATGTTACAGACTTATACCGCTCAGCCAAAAAGAGACAACTCCAAAATTTGAGCAAAGTTAGTAGTTAGTACGTGCAATAGCTCAATCTATCTTTTCTTTTGCGTTCTCAAATACCGTACTGGGATACGAGAAAATACAAAATCTAAATTTTAAATATTGCTAGAGCAGCAAATCTTGGGGTTATTTTAAAATTATTAAAATGTACTGGACCAGTCAAACCATGACGACAAGTAGCGAACACTAATTTAAAATTTTGCACACATCATAAATAATAGCACAAAGCCGCATCGTATTGAATTCAATAATTTTAGCGAGGTGAAAGAAATAATTACTGATTTTAACATAAAAACAGCAATGTAGGGTTTCAAGAGATGTTGTAGATTCAACCCTAGGAGTGGCCAGATTTGACATAAATCTGAAATCTTTGATACCTCTAAAAGGATTAAAGAAACGTTGCAAATTGTTGAGATAAAAAAAAACGTTGTAGACGGTTGTCCTGCTGGCTTCTTGATAATATCTAAAGAAAATTTATCAAACATAAAGTAGTCTCTGGATGTTTTTATAACGTTTTAAATGACCAAAAAAAAAAAAAAAAGAACTGTATTTAATATATCTTTCTTACGATTCTTAAAGTCCACTTGCGGACATCAATATCAATTATTTATTGGAACAAATTATAAGGCACAACAAGAAAATAAAATAGACCGAATGGTTAACTGAATAGTCTACCTACACATTACACAAGCAAGCGAGGAAACAATATTTGTACAGAAAGCTATATGTTGGTGACGTGGATGACCAACGGCAGGCAGACGTTAGCGACATGCAACCATATAAAAACGACAAAAATTAATTCAAATCCATTTTGTCAGTGATAGATATTTTATTAAAATACGCTTGGGGTGAAAAGTGAAAACGAAATATGTAGATGACATACACGATGCCTTTAAAGAAATTTTCAAATAGTGAAAACCTGGAAAAATACAGTATGATGAAGGAAATGAGTTTTACAGGAGGAAAAAAAAAGGATTTGCTGAAAAAAGAAAACATTGTGTACTTTCAACTTACTCAGACAAAAAAGGCATCTGTTGTGGAAAAGTTTACATAACCCTAAATACTTGAATGTGGAAGTATTTTACTGAGTATTAAACTAGAACATGGGTTGACATTTAGCGAAATTTAATTGGCGGTTAGGATAACATTCGTCACAGATCAACAGATATGACCCCAGTTAAAGCAAGCAAGAAAGAAAACTGATAAAAAGTCTGGATCAATCTATTCGGTTACCTGACAACTGATACATTTAGATCTTCTAAATTTAAATCAGGTGAAACAGTCTGAATTTCGAAATTGAAAACAATCTTTGCAAAAGGCTACCTTTTTAACTTTACAGAGGAAATATTTAAAATTAGGCAAGTAACTTTTTAGGTGATTCAATCGTTTGCAAACTGGAAGACCTGAAGGGAGAGAATATAGAGTTTATGTCTTACGACTAAGAATTATTTATAAACAACAAACAAGATAATATATACAGAGCTGAACAGATCATGAAGACAAAAAGAAAAAAACGGTAAAAAAAGATTTATTAGTAAAATTAAAAGTTTATAATAAATCATTGGGAACCAGCTGAAAACATTATGCCATTAAATTAATGATGTGTCAAAGACACCTCACCTATGGAGACGTTCTGCAGCCATCTCTGTAGTTTTGGGTGTACCTGGTCGCCTTCGGTTACATGGTTCATCGCTCTTTCTTGCTGATAATTCGAACTGGTGTCGCCGCAGGTCTTTTACGTCAAAACAGTCGTGAAATCGCTGAATCACTCCAATTGCATGGTATAATTTACCCCTAACTGGAGCCCCTTGGTCGAAATGAAAGGTTAGGAGCGGCGAAAGTAATTCAACCTGTGAGACGTAGTGAAACTGTTCTCCAGAAATTTAAGGTGCATCGCAGTTTCATTAGTTCAGCTAATATAGCTTAACCTTTTAATTTTCGGATGGGGCATTAGAGCAGGTGTGCTCAGTGTAATGACCGACCTGGGATTTTCATTCGAACCAAGATATGTTGTCTTTTTCTTCAGATCAAGATATTTTATGTTCAGCTAATATGGTGTAACAATCATAAAAAGCACGTATAACTTCAAGCCGATTTTTTGTCGCGGAAAAAAATCCGGATTTTCTATCTGATTATGTTTTTCACACATACTGCAGTTTTTATTTACTGTCTGTACCCGTGTACAGCGCGCAACTAACAAGTCGACGGCGAATACCGAGATTTGCCCTTGCAAAATGCGCCGCCAGATCAAAAGTTTACGTAGTTGGCTTGACAAAGTATTAGAAGGATCAGTATTGACCCTGATCTGCCGGTGCATTATGAGACGGCAGATCTGAGTCAACGCCTTTCACAGTAGTGTATAGGTGAACTAATACGACAGTATTATAGATCAATCAATCAATGTAATCGCACCAATTCTTGATCAGGATAGGATGAAGCACCAACCACACTGACAGTCAAGATCAGAATTCTAATTTAGAAATGGATCAGATTATTGAGTGCAATCCGTTCAAGAAACCTTACAACATCCAGTGAGGCTGAATGGCGTTTCCTTTCTCAGACGAGGAAATTGAATGTTTATACTTACAGAAGTACATTTGACAAGGCACAAAAAAATCCATTAAAATATGGGAAAGAGTCATATATCACGAAGACTCATACTGGAGAGGAAAAATCACTCAGTAGCTGAGAACATTAAAAGTCTTTGTACAAAATATTCTGTAATGTTGCACATCCCGATCAATGCGATGCTCCTAATCCAAGAAGCTTGCGAGTGAGAAACTCTTGTAATCCTTGCGAACTTTTTGAAAGCGTTCTATACTCAAGCCTTGACTCAAGTCACCAATCGAAAGCCGAGAAACAATACAATACAAATACAGAGAACTCGGCTTGAGTGACAGCAGCGAACAAGATAACACAGTGTTATATAGTTCCCTTGTGTTATATAGTTCCTTTGTGTTATCTAGTTCACTTGTGTCAGGTACACACCTGCGCTGACTCCACAACAACCCTTTTCTGTTGTCGTCTTCTTTTGGCTACCGCTAGAGTTAATAATTAACTTTGCTACAACCATCTTCGTTGGCACTGCACTTATGTGCAAATTAAAGTCACAAGATTAAGTGATGCAAACGTTAATCTTGCAATTTTGTATTTTTGAATATGTAACAGAGTTTGAATAGAAACAGAGTTTGAATATGTAACAGAGTTTGAATAGAAACAGAGTTTGAATATGTAACAGAGTTTGAATAGAAACAGAGTTTGAATATGTTACAGAGTTTGAATAGAAACAAATAACCGGCTATATATGATGATATTAATATAGCAAAATTTGGTTAGTTCAAGCCATCAATATTTATCATATATAGTTTTTGTTCTTGCATTTCGAAATTTGTCGGCCAAAGTAAACTCGCTATATATGCTAAGGTGAACTACTAGTGTCAAAGTAAACTCGCTATATATGCCAAGGTGAACTATTAGTGTCAAAGTAAACTCACTATATATGCCAAGGTGAACTACTAGTGTCAAAGTAAACTCACTATATATGCCAAGGTGAACTACTAGTGTCAAAGTAAACTCACTATATATGCCAAGGTGAACTATTAGTGTCAAAGTAAACTCACTATATATGCCAAGGTGAACTACTAGTGTCAAAGTAAACTCACAATATATATGCCAAGGTGAACTACTAGTGTCAAAGTATGTGAAATGTAAAGTACTCTAAAAGAAACGTTCTCAGTTGCCACATCCAACATTATAGTGGCTCGTTCTCTGCCTAGCAACTGTTGAGGTAGATTTTATTGCGGGGTACTCTAATATTAGAGTTTGTTTTTGAAATCATCTTTGATTGACCGTGAAGATATTTGCAGTATAACTACTACTTTACTGCGTGGAAGTGTAACTACTAATTTACTGCGTGGCAGTTTAAACACTTTTGTTTTACATACATTGAAATAAGGCAGACAAATAAATTGAGACTTCATATAAACTTTTCAGTTTGTTTGGGCTACTAGATGCTATAAACAACATAAGTAATAACTGTAAGTTTAAAATTAACTCAAATATGATATACATAATTTTTACACTTATCTATTTTAGCTGTTATAGGAGATGCAAATGGCCCAAAAAGAATGTATAAAATAATTAAATTTATACCAATTACTACCCATTTAAAAAAAAATGGAATGAGGAATTTATTGATTGGGAGGAGAACGAATGGAATAAATACTTTTCCCTTCCGTACAACACGACACAGTGTACCAAGCTTAGGTGGTTTTTAACTGAAACTTTGCATAAAATTTTACCAACAAATAGTCTTTTGCATAGAAAACTAGTTTTTTATATTTTGGGACTGTCGAAAAACAAAAATTAAATATTTAATAGTTTTACTAAATGATGGGAAAATGAGATCAATCATCTCCATAATTTGGCAACTTAATAGAAACAATTTCTTGCCATAGGAAATATGAAACAAGATTCTGAAGTGATCAATTGATTTATAATGCAATTGAATCAATGTATTTACAGATGCAGATTTATTTGCGAATCACCAGATGCGGTTGGCTTTAAGAAAGAAATGAAGTTAAAATTTATGAAAAGTACTCTGCGTATGTAAGATATGAATATAGTAGTTTTGACACCAGATGATATTTATACAAAAGACTCTTCTAAACGTCAGTAAGAATGTACTTGTGAATGTATGTATGTATGTATGTATGTATGTATGTATGTATGTATGTATGTATGTATGTATGTATGTATGTATGTATGTATGTATGTATGAATGTATGTATGTATGTATTTATGTATGTATTCATATTATAAATTCAATATACATAACACCTCCCCTCATAAAGAAAAAGAAAGATTTATGGAATAAAGCTTTCTGTTGAATATGCATAATCGTAATTGCATACGAAAATGTCTTATAAATGACACTCACCTCAGTTACACAAAAAAAGCAATATAGGACTCACTTTTGCTTAAATTAATCGTCAGATTTGCATCACTGAGTCGATCGAAGAATTTTTGAATGGTTTCCAAGTGATTTTCCCAGATGTCGTTGTAGACAATTACGTCATCGATGTACGCGTCACAATTATCTAGACCAGATGTTATCATGTTCATAAAACGCTGGAATGTTGTCGGATACTTTTTCATACCAAAAGGCATCACTTTACATTGATAAAGCCCATTTGGAAGTATAAATGCTGACATTTCTTTTGCCCTTTCCGCGAGTGGAATTCGCCAGAATCCTTTTGAAAGGTCAAACTCTGTGACATATTTCGCATTTCCAATTTTATCAATGCAATAATCCATTCTTGGCACTGGAAATGAATCCGCTTTGGTGACACTGTTGACTTTTCTATATTCAGTACACACGCGGAATGTATTATTTGGCTTAGGCACAAGAATACACGGTGAACTCCAGTCACTTTTACTTGGTTCTATAAAATCATTCTCCAGTAAATATTGAATTTCTTTCTTCAAATATTCCTGTTTGAGAGGATTCATCCTGTAAGGATGCTGTTTCACAGGTGTAGAATCTACAATGTCAACGTCATGATAGATTTTTTTTGTTGGTGTCGGAACATCAGGAAACAAGCTCATACTCATGTAATAATTGTTTTAGTTCACTCCTTTCCTTTTGTTGTAGATGTGACAATTTCTGGTCCAGATTGTTTAATATTTCTGAATTCCGAAGTTTGGATAAACCAGAGTCACTACAGTCAGATTGTATTCCATCGTTGACATCCTCACTGTGTGGGGACAGGTACAATAAAATTGATTGAATAATTAACTGGGCTATCTGTAAAAATACTCCTTTAACATATTTATATGACAAAGTTGTTTCTGTTTCCGTCTCTCATGAGTATTAATGATATAATTTAAGTCATTTACTTTCTTTTCAACAGTATAAGGACCATACAACTTAGCCCGAAAAGGATTTTGAGGTAGGGGCAAGAGAGCCAGAACTTTATCACCAGGCTTAAAACTCCTTTCCTGTGTATTTCTGTCCTACCTTAATTTCCTTTTCGATTTAGTAGAGTGAAGGTTAGTTCTTGCTAGTTCATAAGCATTTGACAACTTATATTTGAAATCTGAAACATTGTCAAGAAGAATTATCTCTCGAGTTTTTCTTACGATAATTTCAATGGTCCACTGACAGTTTGTCTAAAAACCAGTTCAAAGGGACTAAAACCCAATGACATTTGAACTGATTCCCTAACAGCAAACAACAGTAAATGAACACCCTCATCCTAACAATATGATCGAATCATATCTTCAAAGTTTCCAAAGCTCCTTGACTTTCAGGATGATAGGCAGAAGATTTAAACTGTTGGATGCCTAATTCATGCATGACTTGTTGGAAAATTCCAGACATAAAATTTGACCCTTGATCACACTGGACAGATTTGGGAAGGCCAATAAATATAAAAGAAAAACTTACCAAAGCTTTTACAGTGGTTTTAGTTTTAATATTTCTCAAAGGAATTTGCCTCTGGAAATCATGTAGACGCACACATTATGGTCAACAAATATTGATTGCCTCACTTGGCCTTAGGTAAGAGACCGACGCAGTCTACCATTATTCTACTAAATGGCTCGTCAAATGCAGGAATAGGTTGCAGATAAGCCTTAGGTATCTTTAGATTGGGTTTTCCTACCATTTGACAAGTGTGACAAGATCTGCAGTCTTTAGAAATATAACTTTTAAGTTTCGGCCAATAAAAATGATTCAAGATCTTGTTATGATCTTACTGACTTCTAAATGACCAGTCAAGGGAGTTTCATGGGCTAGACTAAGAATTTCCGGTCGATATGACATCTGAACGACAATTTGATAGCTCACTGACCACTCGTCACCAGCGGGTACCTCAAGTAGTCTCTATTTTTTCATAAGGACCCCATTTTCACAAAGTGACACAATGGAACTTGTGTGGCTTCAGTTTCGCTTATAGCCCTCTGAAACAAACATAAAATCTAAGTATCTTGTTCCTGTAAGACCACGAGTGATTGTCTTTTGTCACCCTGATTAGAATAGAGAGAATGAGTTGTTAAAAGAGAATCACTGTGATCAATACCTTCTGATAGATCAATATCAGAAAAAGTGACCTCATCAAAAGACTGACCAATAAATGTGTCAGCTAAAAGAATAATTTCCTGATCAACATCATTCTCAAGAGCTCTTTTTGCCATAGCTCTGGTAACTGCACAAGCATGATACAAATCAGGGATTTTAATCTCAGTAGGATGAGCTTTTGTATCCAAACAAAGATTGTCAGTTACAAGTCGATTAAACACGACCTTAACTCCAGCTAGGTCATTGCCTAGTAACAAATGGATACCTTCTATAGGTAAAGAAGTCACTGCCCCAACAGTCACAGGTCTGGAAATTTTTGCCAAATTGACACAATGGAGAGGAACATTTACGTAGCAGCATTCTACTCCCTGAATAAGTACACTTTTACTAGAAGAAGACTTCTCAGACAAACGCAAAGTACCTGATGACAAAAGACTTTATTCTTTTAACTTATATTACATTTCCCTTTCTTCTCTTCGTATATGTCTCTCTCCTCTCCTGTCCTCTCTCTCTCTCTCTCAGCATCTGCATTTCCCTTTTCTTCATTCTCCCTCTCTTTTTTTCTCTTTGCATCTGCATTTCTATTTCCCTTACCTCATTCTGAATTCCATCTGGTTTTCTTTTAGCTGGAATTCCCTTAATTTCCAATCAAGACCAGATACAGATTTATCAATTAAACCCAAAGCACTAGCATCCAACATTTCTTTTCCCACTAAATATGGAATTACAATATTCTTTATCTCTTGCTTTTTCAAGGACGTTTTCGCCTCAGAAAGATCGTAATGTTTGGCAAGCTCAAGCAACTCGAACCCTACCTCGGTAGAACTTGAAACAATGTTCTCAACCTTAGATGACATTGTGAATGCTTGCTGGTTTCACTAAAGATTTCTCAAATGGGTGAAATAATAATCCTTAGCAGGGACAATGAAAATTCCAAAACAAAGTCAATTTAAATTGTATTTTAAAGAAATTCACATCCCGGATGAGCCCCCAATTTATGCTACGACTCTATGGGCTAAAACTAGGTACCAGAAAGAAAGTGAAACCAACATAATCAAGGAAAATCTACAAGCAACTTATTTCTAGACAATTAAAGTGAAAATTCAAAAGACACTTATAAATAACGTGAATTAAAGTCCAAATAATCCTAAGTGTCCTAATCAGAAGTCCAAAAATATAGAATGTTCCGAATGAATTCCAATAGCCTTGAATGTCCTGATGTACCACAAGTCTTGAATGTCCTGATGTACCGCAAGTCTTGAATTTACTGATGTACCACAATGATGTGATCCGGAATGTTTTGAATTAATTCACATAAATCCACAAAAGTCCTAAAATCTATGAGCACTTTAGTATTTCCAATGAATATTTTAAATAAATAATTCCTCTGAGATTGTATCTGATTTCAACAACACAACTAAATCAGATTCATTACAGACCTCTTTTGGAACCGAAAGTCTAGAATAGAAATGAATTTGTTGAACAAAATCTGTATATAAATACACATGACTATATGACCTATGTCACATCACAATATGAGTAATTCTAGTAAGAAATTACTTTGTGTATCTGACTTTTGTCATAATAAGACATGGAAATAACAGTCCAGCTGCTAACAAAACCGGCATTGAATTCAAATGCCCAGCATTTCAAGTGAGAATCATGCTAAAATACATATGTTTGAAACAAATTCTGTATCTCAAGTATTTCTACAAAAAGAGATGTGTAGCAATTGCTAGTGTTTACAAGAAGATGTTACTATTTTTAAAGTATTAATACTGTGTAAATTACATATTTACACTGAATCACCGGCTTTAAAAAATGCCTGTACTATTTTGCGACAAAGAGTTAAATTATTAAGAAAGCATATGTATTTACGTACACCAGTAAGAATAAAATAACCATATAAAACCATACACAAATAAAAAAAATCCCACGACATTAACTGCAATTATCACCAGCACAATTATGAAAACAAACACCAATAAATCAAAAACGAATCCATAGACTGAAGAGGAACTAGTGCATGGCGCATGCGTATTGTTCCGTAATTCTTTGTGAGTTACATGTACATTTTCCGTCGTTCCTTTCATTTTCTGTATATATTCGTCTTCTGTCAACCCGTTCATTCTATTCAATTGTATTTATTCCGCCTTTCATTTGTTCCCTCGACTTTTGTTTATAGCTACATTATTTTATTCCGTGCTTTAGAAACGATTTACATTCAAAATAACTTCGACTCTCTGAAAGACACTCTCAGAAAATCGTAGTGACACTTCCCACATTGATAAGTTTTTTGCGGACAAACATCCGATTGATTGTACAAAGAACAGATTCTTATGAATAATAGTTGTTAAAAATAATACTCGACCACGTTTAAACAATCAATAAAATACACGAACTTTTAATTTTAATGTTATTTCTGCAACTTTGTAATTAAAAAAGATGAAGAAATCATTCGGTTTTAATAGTCTGAAACTATTGCTTACGTTGTTGTAAGTAATGACATGTCATCTAGTCATTGTGTCGTCAATAAAGTTATTATGACGTAAAAACAACCATGTGCATGATGGCAGTTCAAAATGGATATTATTCACATCCGATGTTTTTTTCTAGCATGCGATGGAAAAGGCCGAGGATGTTCTGATTGAGTGGAAGGCTCCTTAAGGGTATATAGCTGAAGTGGGATATGTCTAATCACGGAAAGTGAAAGAAAGTGAGCTAAATTATCCGGAAATAAATTTAAGAAGACCCCAAAAAGTGAAGAAAAAAATTACAACTGAAAATGAACGTAAAATATCTGAAAATGAATTCAAAGAAACATAAAAGAATTATTATTATTTAAAAAAATAGGAATTTAAGTACAGCCTGTAACACTATTGTATGAATGGTTATCATTGTGTATTGTTATAGGTATTGTCAAAAGTTGAGTCAAATATTAAGATATTTTAGTAGATTTTCAAAATAAGTTTCTTACTTAACGGAGCGGTCAGTTTTTTATGGTGTGGGGAGATGAAATTGACAATAATTTTCAATACAAAAGCAACCGCCTTCCGGACGCTTCTTTTGATCACGGTCGCATGCTCCCAAGTGTCCCACAAGGGTCAATGTATAAATCCTTTTTGATTAATCGCTTTGAATATAATGTTATAATTGTAAATATAATGTGGAAGCAGTCAAAGAAAAAGGATACGATAAAGTGTGAGTGGCGGTATGCTAAGGCTTCAACTTTCTTATTTAAAGTGCCCTTGCAATTAACTCTTAGTAGTGCACTTTTAGCAATTGACTCTGTAGTGCCTTTTTTTAGCAATAAACTCTTAGTAGTGCTTTTAGAGCAATTAACTCTTGGTAGTGCTCTTAGCAATTAACTCTTAGTAGTGCACTTTTAGCAATTAACTCTTAGTAGTGCACCTTTAGCAATTAACTCTTAGTAGTGCACCTTTAGCAATTAACTCTTAGTAGTGCACTTTTAGCAATTGACTCTGTAGTGCCTTTTTTTTAGCAATAAACTCTTAGTAGTGCTTTTAGAGCAATTAACTCTTGGTAGTGCTCTTAGCAATTAACTCTTAGTAGTGCACTTTTAGCAATTAACTCTTAGTAGTGCACTTTTAGCAATTAACTCTTAGTAGTGCTTCTTTAGCAATTAACTCTTGGTAGTGCTCTTAGCAATTAAAACTTAGTAGTGCTTCTTTAGCAATTAACTCTTAGTAGTACACTTTTAGCAATTAACTCTTAGTAGTGCTTCTTTAGCAATTAACTCTTAGTAGTGCACCTTTAGCAATTAACTCTTGGTAGTGCTCTTAGCAATTAAAACTTAGTAGTGCTTCTTTAGCAATTAACTCTTAGTAGTGCACTTTTAGCAATTAACTCTTAGTAGTGCTTCTTTAGCAATTAACTCTTAGTAGTGCACTTTTAGCAATTAACTCTTAGTAGAGTTTTTCAGCAATTGACTCTTGGTAGTGCTCTTAGCAATTAACTCTTAGTAGTACACTTTTAGCAATTAACTCTTAGTAGTGCTTTTTTTAGCAATTAACTCTTAGTAGTACACTTTTAGCAATTAACTCTTAGTAGTGCTTTTTTAGCAATTAACTCTTGGTAGTGCTCTTAGCAATTAACTCTTAGTAGTGCACTTTTAGCAATTAACTCTTAGTAGTGAACTTTTAGCAATTAACTCTTAGTAGTGCTTTTTTAGCAATTAACTCTTAGTAGTGTACTTTTAGCAATTAACTCATAGTAGTGCTTTTTAGCAAGTTCTCTTAGCAATTAACTCTTAGTAGTACACTTTTAGCAATTAACTCTTAATAGTGCTCTTAGCAATCAACTCTTAGTAATTTAAAACTTTTGGAAGTACCATTTAACTAAAAACTACCTTTGAATTAGTAATACTAAAAAATATTTTCCATGCTTTATTTTATTCATATTCATTCCTTTTTACAATTTTAAAATCAAATCTTACTGAATCGTGACTATATATGTGTTCATTTTGCGTTAAGTTTTGTTAATTTTGGTTAGTTTTCATCTTTATAATGATGACTATAAATGATAAAAACGAAGTAATCAAAGTGTTTTAATTCAAAAAAATATATTTATACTGAGACAGAGTGGTGGAGCTTACTGGATACGTTGAAAAGTTTATGAATTAAACGATAATGTGTGCACCACTAAACGGACTGAAGTTTGCAAGCTGCACTTGGACTTTTAAGTGATCTTTGGGAATGGTAATCGCAATGATCATGTACCAGCATCATTTGGTTACCTGCATAAATATATGGTCATACCTTACTTGGACTTAATAATGCTATATTCAGAGAAAAGTTAGTGGGTGATGAATGAAGCTAGAAGATATTATCATATTCAGTAAAAGCTATGGACTAAAATCAGTTGATTAGGATCTCGATGCGACCATCGTTTCCCCACTACATATTTTCTGACTCACTTCTGTTGTTCCAGTGCATCAGGGTTTTATTTATGACCAAACTATACTATACTATACTATACACCACGCTACACCACACCACACTACACCACACTATGCTACACCACACTACTCTATACCGCACTGCGTTACACTACACCACACAACACTACGCTACGCTATACTATACTATACTATACTATACTATACTATACTATACTATACTATACTATACCATACCATACCATACCATACCATACCATACCATACCATACCATACCATACCATACCATACCATACTATACTATACTATACTATACTATACTATACTATACTATACTATACTATACTATACTATACTATACTATACTATACTATACTATACTATACTATACTATACTATACTATACTATACTATACTATACTATACTATACTATACTATACTATACTATACTATACTATACTATACTATACTATACTATACTATACTATACTATACAATTCAATACAATAATATAATATAATATAATATCAACATTAGTAAAGAATCATTAACTTTGCTCAAAAAATACATGATGCCTCTGAAATTCCTTCATCATGTTGGACATTTCAGTGTCATTAAATCATATAATCTTGAATATTAACATTTCAGTGTCATCAAAACATCTCATATTGAATCTTGACATTTCAGTGTCAATAAATCATGTCGTCTTGAATCTTGATATTTCAGTGTCAATACATCATATCTTGAATCTTGACATTTCAGTGTCAATAATCATATCATACTAAATCTTGATATATCAGTGTCATTAAATCATATCATCTTGAATCTTGATATATCAGTGTCATTAAATCATATCATCTTGAATCTTGACATTTCAGTGTCATTAAATCATATCATCTTGAATCTTGACATTTCAGTGTCATTAAATCATATCATCTTGAATCTTGATATATCAGTGTCATTAAATCATATCATCTTAAATCTTGACATTTGAGTGTCATTAAATCATATCATCTTGAATCTTGACATTTCAGTGTCAATAAATCATGTCGTCTTGAATCTTGATATTTCAGTGTCAATACATCATATCTTGAATCTTGACATTTCAGTGTCAATAATCATATCATACTAAATCTTGATATATCAGTGTCATTAAATCATATCATCTTGAATCTTGATATATCAGTGTCATTAAATCATATCATCTTGAATCTTGACATTTCAGTGTCATTAAATCATATCATCTTGAATCTTGATATATCAGTGTCATTAAATCATATCATCTTGAATCTTGACATTTGAGTGTCATTAAATCATATCATCTTGAATCTTGATATATCAGTGTTATTAAATCATATCATCTTGAATCTTGACATTTCAGTGTCCTTAAATCATATCATCTTGAATCTTGACATTTCAGTGCCATTAAATCATATCGAATCTTGACATTTCACTGTCATTAAATCATATCATCTTGAGTCTTGACATTTCTGTGTCATTAAATCATATCATCTTGAATCTTGACATTTCTGTGTCATTAAATCATATCATCTTGAATCTTGACATTTCTGTGTCATTAAATCATCTTGAATCTTTAGGGAACTATAGCCTGATCTTATATACGTTTGATGACTGTAAAATGTGTACACCAGGTCTGACCCATGCTGCAGTTTGGGCAACCACCTGTTCCTACATCAATCAAGCCATTCCAGTGGGATTGCGGTCGTCTGCGCAAGGCATTCTACAGGGGGTGCATCATGGTCTAGGTAGGGGCTGTGGCGCTGTCTTTGGCGGCATCCTCGTCTACAGCTTCGGTGAGTCAAGAAATACTGTGAGCAGGTATTTTCACTTATAAAGAAATGCCTAGTGGCAAATCTGATAATTTTAAAAACTTTATTTTATTTTATTTAATTTTATATATACACAAATAAAGAAAGCATGCTTGATATATTATTTACCCAAAGTTTTCTATTATTGACCATAAGTATATTTTCATTATTGATAACTTAGACAGGGTCCTACTTGTTCCATCCGGCTATAATGGCAAAATGAATTGTATACCTGTATAGATGTTATTGCAATAATTATTTTGTTGTGTTTGTTTTTAAAAAAATCTTTTTATTTTGCAAATACGTATAGTTAGGAATATCTCACCTCTTGTAATACCAGCTTTCTTCCTCATTCATACGGGCTGATAATATATGAAACTATTTTGTACGGGGTTTTGGTACAAAACATTCCTTTTACAGCTTAATAATTTTTTTACACATTTGAATGCAAGCATTTTTGGTCCAAAAACTGTGTACAGCCATAGCCGTACCGTTAGTCGGAAATGTTTATAAAGTATGCAGCTGTTGCAAAAGGAAACAATCTGAACGTGGAAAATAATTATTACTGTAATTACCACTTTGATATTGCCGTGCTTCGCATTTAGTTGTTTGAATTAAAGGAAACCAATATGCCTGCTTTGCCTACATTGTTAGGAAAACAGCTATTGCAGTCCAATACTAGTTTATATGTTTTGTTCTTGATAAAAATGTATGAAAGATAATGGATCATTTTCATGACTTTTAGGGAGCGAAGTTACTTTCCGGTCGTATGGTATTACATGTATATTTGTGCTGGCTGCATTCATCGGAAGCAACTACTTCCTTAAACGCCAAGGCATTCAGGTTGACCATCTGATACCCCATGGAATCCTGGAAGAAGACCGGTATCATTTAGATCCTCACGGGGTCCCCTCCGGTCTGGTACATGACCTGTCCAGTAGCAAGCTGAACAAGCAGGGAGGTACGTTTCAATCTGATATTCATGCTCTCCAAATCAAATAAAACCAATCGGAAACTTGTAATGTAGCATTAAACTAGGTATGCTATAAAGACAGACAGAAAAACAAAAATTCAGAAATGAAAACAACCAATCATCTGCCAAACCAACTATTAGTCCGAAAAATCAGTCCTCAAAGCTTTGTATTATATATATTAGTGGTTTGGGGAACCATTTGTATGACATTGGATGGTTTGGAGTCCCCAAACCACCAACATGTACTACAAAAACTTCGGGAAGGATTGATAGGACTAGGCAATTAGCTATCGATAAATGAAACATTCAATCAAACGATCGATCAATGTATCACGTATTAAGTTAGTATATCATAGATGATTACTTCATTGTAAAGTTTTACGAATCCTAATTTGCATAAACCATGCCAATAGGCTGCACAATCTTCTCTTTATTTACTGTAAGAAGCAATTTTATTTGTGTTATTTACAGTTTATGTTTAACCAGATGGAAAAGATTTTAATTTAGAAATATTTATTAGAAGATATCTGCTATGGTTTATTATAGGGATTCATTTCAATCGGAACACCTCGTGACTTTTCTACAAAACTCCAGCGCAGAAATACTTGGACGGAGTGATACAGATTCAAAATAGCAAATCGTCGGAAAATGGCGGAGAACTCACTAAAGTCCGCTAGGTAAAATAGAACCGTGTCAAAAACATTATGATACCTTATATATCTGTTTGTACAAGTTCAGTAAAAAAAAAGAGTTCTCTTGTAGGTTCATGCTTGAAAAAAAAAAAGAAACTTGGAAATGTTTCGGCTAAGAATAAATCATCTCAATGGAGTCGTCCGTAATGAACGCTATGATGGTGTGTGATCTGCACATGCACGCTGCAAAGGGAACATCCGCATCTTATGCTAGAAAAAAACAAGGATGTAAATAATGACCATTTTGAGCTGTCCTAACGCCTGTGGTTGATATTACGTCATAATAACTTCATGATGTCACAATGAATAGATGACGTGTCATCACTAACAGTAACGTAAGCAATAGTTTCAGGTTATTGAAACCGAATTATTTCTTCAATTTTTGCATTATAAAATTGCAAGAATAACATTAGAAATTAAACGTTCAGGTATTTCATTGATATTTGAAACGTCGTCGAGTGTTAATTTTCAACACCTCTAATTTTATAAGAGTCTGTTCTTCGGACATCCAGCCAGATGGTCGTCCGCCAAAAACGTACCAGTTTGGGAAGTATCACTTTGATTTCCATCGAGTCTCTTTCAGAGAGTCGACGTTGTTCGACTGGCATCGGAAAGTTACTGGGATGTAACGATGGATACACGCTGTTCACAGCTCATACTATTTCGGAATATATCACTGCCAAAAGGCTGTTTTGACGCCTGGGGCAACTAAACCTTAGTACATTATTGGCGCGTTAATACACGAGCACGTTGACTGGATCCTACCTTGTATCTGTTATCATTGATTCAAATCTAATCAAAAACGAGGTATAAGCAACCTTCTTATGTAAGGTGATTCAGATGTGCTTTATTGTGACGTTATCGGTATATTGCGACGTTTGTCGCGTGATAATTTGTAACGTCGTCAGCTCTTTACGTTTTCCTCCTACGTATTGGGTAAAATCTTCACATTCTTCACTAAAGCCACTGTAGAGAAAAGATCGTAGGAAATGCACTATGAATTGAGTGTGATGCAGCTATCAAAGTGTACAGTTTTCTCCAGGTGGCATTTTACCGCTAAATGTACATGGTTGTAGCACAGTGGTATTATCCTTCCAAAGGGAGGTAACCCACTGAGTGGATTATGGTGTACATAACGTTATTAGTTAAACAATATACAGTTATATGCAATGGCTGCTAATGTTGTTTTTTCCGAGGCGCTTTCCAGAATATTGGCAGAAAGGCCCGAGCGTCTTCCAGTTGGGATCCACTCAACCGATAAAGAAATCAGTCATCATTGTCTAGAAGTTATTAAAACTAAATCATCATTACAAAAGTGACATTCGTAAATACAATTAATTATCCAATAATCATTATCAGACAATTTATATACATACATAGGTGGCTCACATACGCAGTGCCTTTTTTTAATACTGTGTTACCTTCTTACTCTATCGCTAACACTTCTACATACATACATACATACATACATACATACATACATACATACATACATACATACATACATACATACATACATACATACATACATACATACATACATACATACATACATACATACATACATACATACATACATACATACATACATACATACAATACCCTTCCATCCAGGCCCTAACTTGCCTCTAACTCGCATACTCACAAACTCACTCACCCATCATTGCACCTATTCACCCACTCATTTCACACTAATGTACTAATCTCTTGCCCATCCACCCAGTCACTCGCTCCCTCACTTTCTTACAGAAACAGTCACCAGTTACGGTGCTACCCTGGGTACAAATGGTCTGGCCGCACAACCTGAACACTCAAGTGAACAGAAAGAGTGGACCGGAAATAGTGGCCAGTACCAAGGCTCTACTGACCCATTCCGCCGACTGACTGATAAGTCAGCTGGTCAGTATGAACAGCCCACTGGTCAAAAAGAACGTACCAATGGTCAGCATGACATATTGGATGGTCAGTATGAAAAGTCAAGTGGTCATCATGAGCGTACTGGCGGCCAGTTTGACAGATCTGGTAGCCAGAAAGAGAGAGCGAGTGGACGTACTGACCAAGTTAGTACCCATCAACACAGAGGCGGAAGCCAGAGGGACAGATCAAGTGGCCACCCCAATCAAACGGATGACCATCACGATCGATCCAGTGATCGTTTTGGCGTCCAGGAGGAGCGTGCAGGTGGTCGTCATCGCGAGGGATCTAGAAGACACCGTCGACGTGAGTATATTATTATTATTATTATTATTATTATTATTATTATTATTATTATTATTATTATTATTATTATTATTATTATTATTATTATTATTAATCACATTTTATCACAGACGTTTTATTTTATTCTACAAGAATAAATACTTAACTAGCTTTTTTCAAAATTCGCTTTCCTTCTTGGACGCATGGTTAGGAAATAGTCCATACTAACTCTTAGCAAACTCATTCATCTGTATAGAATATTTCATCATCATCGTCGTCGTCATCATCATTATCATCATCAGCTTCTTCTTCCAAAGATGACTTTTAATTGGCACTAGAATATAATTTTTTTTCATTCTACGTAAATATGTTTAATATCTGGTGTATCGACGAGAGAAATTTCAAATAAAAGTATACACGTATAAATGCTAAGAAACAATACTCATTTCACGAAAACTCAGACAGGATGATTGTCTTAACAGATCAACGTGTACGTCATATTGACACAACTACACAGACCCTCGATTGCATTGAATCCCGTAACAGTTCAACATATATCTGATATTGACACAATTTCAAAGACTTTAGTAGACTTTAGTAGTGTGATAATAGGAGTTTTGGATTTTTTAAATATTATTATTGGTACTTATCTAGGTCAAAGCTTTCTACACCCCATATGATTTTTTCCCATTATGGAGTTTTCAACACGCATGTGCAACCCTCTTGCATGGGCGCCTCATGGTAACTTTGTTTGGCGGGCTTGCAAGTGTGATGTGTGGATAAAGTCATAAAAGGTACCCCAAACAAATCTCTATTATCATACTACTACTGACAAGTACATGCACAAGTACACTGCATCAACGTCTGCATGGTAAACAAACCGACCTCTATTATTGGAATTGTATTACACTAACACCCTATGCACATGATTGTAGCCCCACAAGTGAATTTCTCATTACAGCCGTTGCTAAGCACTGACAGACTGTTAGCAGACCGATCGAAAGAGATACAGTCCCAGTGTAGCTCTGTGTTATGTGTCAGTAAGGCAGTACCAGCTCTTGTATAAAAATGTATTAAATATAGAAAATACCCTATTTCTGCGTGCCTTTCTATTCTCAAGGAAGAAATAGCGATGTCTTGACTTAACCAAGAAAATGGAGTATTCTGGCGTGCTTGTTATTTTCAATGCGAAATTAAAGATTTCTTGTCTTAATACAAGAGCCGGGCAAATTGATAATCGTTAATGTGAAAAACTACTCAAATTATTGTTGGTAAAAGGGCTAACCAATAATGAATTGCTATTCCAGGACTATGTATGCTTACCATTTTACGAGACCATGGATGGATATTTGTATAATAAGCCATGGAATAGTAATTCACAATGGTGTAGTTTTTCACATTGACTCATATAGGAGGTGAGCGCACGCATGTTTTTCACCAGCGCTGTTAAGTTCAAGTATGAGTTCTTTTCACTTATTCATTAAGAGTTCTCAAGTGGACTAATCAGTTACCGTGCCATACTTTTGATCGAGACACTACAGTTTCGAATCACACTTGCAGAAAACAATATTTTTCTTTAAAAATTGAGGAAACGTCTACCTTAGGTTGGTTGTACATGAAATAAAAGTCAATCTGACGATATAAGGTTGCTGTCAATTATAACTACGAGATGCGCATAATTCTTGGTAACGTAATTTGGTTTGAAACAACGTCTGAGCCTTCTAGTCTGTCGTTTGGCACGCTAGGGGCTCATCTGGGGTTGCAAATGCAAACCACTGTAATTGACACTGACTACAAATATCTATTGACCGTAAGAACTTCATGTGTAACAGCTTAGAATCAGCAGCGTGCTTATTATCTCAACGAAGTACTGATTCACAAGCAGAACCCGAGCGGAAGCTGTTTCCTTTTATAGTAAACAATTACCGCGGTGTATACATTCATATATATGGCAAAAGTTGACAGATTGATGCGTATAGTATTTTGAAAGGATCTATGAGTGTATCTAATTTGCTAATAACATTGCCCGAACAATGGAGTGTTTGAAACATCACAGAAAAGATTAAATTGCTATTTCGCTTAAATGCATCGTACTTATGTGTCAAAGATGTTCAAAAGCTGTATGATTTTTCAAATACGGATCCAGAGCATCTTGATGAATTAATCGAGTTATAGATTCTATTGGAAGAACAACGACTTAAACTAGGCCAAGCTCATAACAGAACAAAACAATCCCATGCAGACGTCGCATGCATGTATGTAGTACCCAGCAGTTGCTCGTGGACCATGGCGTTTACTGCGGTGGAATCAGTGAAAAACCACAGCGCACTATCTATGCCAGAGCCTGGCAAAAACATTCTAAAGTTTACTGAGGTACAACGAAAAATGAAGCCTCGTATGTAATTTACGCGGACTTCGAATGTCTTAACATTCCAGTGGACGCTCCTTAGGTGTTAACAAACATAGTCTAAGTTGCTGAACAAATTCCATGCAGGTTTTGTTCTACTGTTGTTAGATGCGACTGGCGAACTGAGCCACCAATGTTGTATAGTGGCTAGGACTCAGCTGAGGTGTTTCTTAAATCGCTCGAGGTTACCGCCAAATGGATTCAAAAACAGCTCTCCTCGTCCGCAGACATGATTATAACCGGTGATAACACACGCGAGTTTTCCGCGGCCTTTCAATGCTGGATCTCTGATGGTCCCTTTGGGACTGATGCCAAAGTTCGCGATCACTGTCACATCACTGGTGAGTACAGAGGAGCTGCACACAGAGCATGCAATCTACAGTTGCGAATGTAACCAAGTAAAATAAAAATCCCTGTGCTGTTTCATAACCTGCGTTGGTGTGATTGTTACTTAATGATGCAGAGAGCCGCAGCAGAATCAAAAGCGCAAAAATGTAATCCCCAACAACACGGAAAAATATATGACGTTCCGGCTGGGACAGCTACAGTACATTGACCCGCTGCAGTTTCTAAGACCTCCCCCCCCCCCCGCGACAAATTCGTTGGCAGCCTTGCAGCGAATGTTAATGATCGATTTAAAATCACCAGTCGATATGCTACCGGTAACCTTGACAAGTTCAAGTTGATAACTAGAAAAGGAGTGTACCTATACGAGTACATGAGCTGATGGGAAACGTTTGATGAGACACAGTTACCGCCCATAAGCGCCTTTTACTAGTCTCTGTCTCGCGAAGGTATTTTCGCCAACGACTATGAACACGCAAACAAAGTCTGGTCCGCATTCAAATGCAAAAACATCGGTGACTATCCTGATCCGTATTTAAAAACAGATGTGCTTCTGCTCGCGGATGTCTGTTAGACTTTCCGTGATACTGATTCCATGCGCGTTGATATACATGATCCTGCAAATTACTTTTCGTCTCCGGGAATGGCTTGGGATGCATTCATATATAGAACAAAGTTTGAGTTGGATCTGTTCACTGACAAAGATCAGCTATTATTTATTTATCAATGGCGAGCTACCGCTATAACAGAGCCAAGAATTCTCTTTGGGACGGATACAACCGATGTTCCAAACAGTTACATCATGTATCTAAACTCAAACAAGTTGTATGAATGGGCGATGATGCAGCCCATGGCTATTGGTGGGTTTTAATGGATTGATCCCGCACACATAGACGTGGAAAAATGCACACGAGAGTATAATAAAAACAGTGATATTGAGTACTTTTATGAAGTTGACCCGAAGTATCCGGATGAGCTTCACCGCGGCCGAACCTGAGAACAAAAACAACTACGTAGTACACGTATGTAATTTGCAGTTATATCTACGATTCGGAATGCGTGTGCTGCGAGTCCACCGACTGTTACAGTTTCACCGGAGCCCTTGGATGGCACCCTACATACAAATGAATACAAATCTGCGCTCAGAAGCCACAAATTAATTTTAAAAGGGCTTTTTTCAACTCATAAAGAATGTTCTGTTTGGGAAAACAATGGAGAACCACCGCAAATGTATCAGCGTTGACCTTGTTCGGGACAGTGAGCAAGAGAAACTTCGCAGACTTATTGCTGACTCAGCATTTGAGTCTCGGAAGATCTTCGATGGTGGACTCATTGCCGTACACTGTAACAAATCTAAACTAAAGCTAACGAAGCCAATCTATGTTCGTGCGTCTGTGTTGGACTTATCCAAAATTACTAATGTACGAGTTTTATTATGATAAGATCAAATCGCGGTACGGTCACAACATCAAGATGCTGTACACGGACACAGACTCATTGTAGATGCACATCACAAACAAATGACGTATACGCAGACATGGCTGAAGTAAGACTGAAAAATGAATTGGACATCAGCGAGTATCCGAAAGATCATCCACTGTTTAGTAACACAAACAAGAAAGTCGTAGGAAAATTCAAGGATGAGTCCTCGGGTAAGCCTATCGAGGAATACGTGGTACTGCGCCCCAAAATGTATTCAATCCTGGTTGGTGGCTCCAAAAACATCAAAAAGGCGAAAGGAGTTCCACGCGTGATTGTGCAAAAGGATTTTCGGCACGATATGTACGTGGAATGTCTTCGCGAGCGACGTGAATTTGCACTCACAGCAAATCTTATCCGGTCAAAGAAACATCGAATGGGTGTGTACCGTTGGACGAAAGTAAGTTTGTCCCCGCTTGACACTAAACGGTTAATTTTCCCTGATAGAATCACTACTTCGCTTACGGCACGCACAGATCCCAAAATAAACCTTGGTGGTAGTTCCGTGTCCGCGTAAATGACTTCCAATTCCTCTTGCACAAATGCTCTACTGTGTGGACGTCGTTCACTCGCTGACGGTGCCAAATGGTAATGTGTTGGCTGCCTCATTGTATCAATCCGGTTCGAGATTGTAAATACATCGATATACCGTACCGGGTCAGTATCACGACGTTGCACGCCTTCTAACTCTGCCGGTGCATACAGATACCGAACAAAATTGTTTCCGAGTGCATCTAAGGGCGGTGGTTGTGAAATCCTTTTTGTAACGGTGACAGTCTTCTGTAGAATCACCTCAACAGGTTTTAACCCAATCGTACGTGTGGTTTCTATGACTGATGGAAGCCGTGTTACGTATGTAAATACATTTAAGCGCGTCTGCGACACTTGCTGAATATTTAGACGACAACGGCTCCTCTTCTTTGTATCTACCGGCAACATCTACAATGGTTAACGCGTATTTGTTTGTGCGTCCGCGTACCCGACCATGTGGAAGAAACAAAAAATCCGACTGATGAACTTCGTTGGGCATCCTCACATCAAACCATACGCGGGAAATCTTTCTTGGTGTGGGTATGTAAATTTGCTACAACGCTTGTTTGGCCAACCATGCTCAAGCAACCCCGTGGGTGACTTTTGCCGCGCTCGCTAACTTTTCAACTGCTGCTACACCCTTCCAATAACCGCACGGACTGTAGTATATCGCGGACAAAGTCCGCTCGGAAGCTACGCTTTCTTATTCATTTTTGTTATCTAACGGTTCTACCTCCAATGAGTGGATTTTGCCCACCAAGTGGTGAGTTAGCGACCACCAAGTGCAATCTTAGCCTTCTTCATACCTCCTTTGATGATCCATCTGGCAAATTGTACCTCCGAGTGTAGGATTAATAGCTTTTATGTCATGGATGAGATATATATCAGCAAGTTGACGCGCACGGATATTGTTTGATGCTTTGTATGCCAGATCATGTCGGTAACACGCACCATCGACACGATTAATAGGTGCTTCTCCAGACTTTGGTTGGTTGTTAGAATCAGGGTTTTTGCTCCATGTTGTTCCGGGTAACTTCGCTAACGCAACAGTGACATCACCGCCGACTTTTATTTAGACCCGCGTGTGCGTGTGCCTGGTCCCACAAACGTGAACTTCTTTGCTACACATCGAACACAAGTTCCTGTGATCTGCCATTACGTGTTGGAACCCGCGTTGGATTTGCGGTACGAGTTTTCATGCGGCATTGCACACAATATGATGGCATGATTGTGTTATACAGCAATTGATGTCAACATGGCATCACAAAAAAGGAAATTCATCGTCACTGACTTCTCTGCGCAGGCAAAGCCCAGACCACCCAAGCACGGTGACATTTTTCCAAACTCAATTCGCACATTAATCATTGAACCGACTAGGAAAACCCAATTGTTGTTGAATCTAATTATGAGATGGTTAACGTGGGATCGTTTGTATGTCATTGCGCCTTAGGCGGACGATCAGCCATGTTATGATGTACTCAAGAATTTTCCGGAAGCGCTTCAGTTGTCAAAGACGTTGTCATCGTCCACCATTGATTTCTTTTCCACAATTGATTAAGCTGCTGCCATTAACGACCTTGACTCTAGCGCGAATAATCTTGTCTTGTACGACGATGTAATGCTTGAACATCAAGACAACCTCACGAGAATATTTTCACGAGGCTGACACAAGAACACATACTTGATTTATGTAACAACGATACGCACTCGTGCCTAAAGTGATCCGAGACGACTGCAACATATTAATGATATTTCGTGGCATTGACGCGCACGGCCTTGCAAACATTCATTGCCACCGACCACTCGTGGAATGAGTTTTGGAATATGTTTGCGGGGGTCACCTGGGACCAGTATAGTTTCCTCACTATTGACTTTACTATAGCCTCCGGGGGGAAAATATCGCGCATGTCTGGACACAAACGCGTCTCACACGAATGTGTCTGACAAAGTAATTTAACAACTATAATAAACATATACAATGACGAAATCCGCCAGCGATGCCATAACAAAGACTGCTGACCAACGTCGCAAAGCCGAACGCGATCAACTGGAACTGCTTCGCGAGTACATGGATGCAAGCAAACGTGTTAAAGATATATTACAGTCGCTACAGACTGCACGGGAAGACATCACAGAGGGCTTTGAACGAACGTTTCCACAGCTAATCAGACCAACAAAAGTGATTGTACCCAAGACAGCGGAAACTGCGAAACAAGTGAAAAGAGTCGCGAGCACCACTGCCGCGATGATATGATGGGAACACAATGACAAAATGGTCCGATCAGGCGTACGCCAGTACAATTAGCAGAAATTGAAACAAGATGAGAGGTTTAGAAGATAAAGTTGGAGAGACACTTGTGCGTATTCCACAAGAACAAACACCCGAGTACATATCACTGCTAAACACAGACGTTCAAAACTTTAATCAAAAAGCACGGCAGATGATCTTTGACGATCCCCTAGGGTTTGCTTCTAATATACCCACTGCCAAAAAAACAAAACAATGTTGGAGTCTCAACTACCTAAAACCACGCAACCGGGTTACAGCCATGATGAATGGCCTGCATGGGTATTCAAAGAGCGGACTGGAGTTTAAAAAATAACAAAGGATAATGTTATGTGGTCTGAGTTGTATAACAATGTTCACAACTACCAAATCTTAGGTAAAGAAATGGTCAAACCATCCTGGAAGATTTTTAAACATACATTTAAACCATTTTGTAAAAATCAAACGTTATGGGTCTCGTAATCCGGAGCCTCCGGTGTCTATGCCTACCGATGAAGAATATCTATCCCCATCGGAGTATCTCCCCTTGAAACCACCCAAAACGTGGAATAGGTATTCGTGGTCGTGCACGCAAACATCGGAAAACTAAAGATTATATGACAACCAAAGGTTCCATGAGAAGCAAAGTGTTCAAACCCGCAGGAACTCGTAGATCGTCTGGACATACTAGTGGGGTCAGTTTGCGCGGGCAACAACGCACCAGGCGTCTTTAATGAGGCCGCATCGATTTGTCAGCGGTTGCTCACCAACTATATTATGGTCCCGGGGACGTTTTGCTTGTTGATACACGAACTTACTGAAACATCAGTGATGTATATTACGACACTGATAATGAGTTCTGAAGCGATTTCAATTGCAGTACTTCGCGTTTTACACTAAATATATGTCGCGATGCAGCGTGTCGTTGTAAATACAACTCCAAGCGTTACCTCGATGATTACAATCTCATCAACAAAACCAGAATTTGTTGTGACTTTTTCTACACCAATCATCGCTGGGGAATCCCGCATACTCGAGATCACACTAGTGTCGTTGCGCGTGTATTGCAGTTAGCCTAATATCTGATTACGACCGTTTGGGGGACTTCCCGCGCATAACTCGTTCATGTTTTCGGTGGATGACGGTGTAACCTGGGACGTTGTTGAACTTCCCACGGGCGCGTACGACATGGAATCAATCAATGATGAGATTCGACGCAGGATTTCATTAATGACCGGCAAAGACTCCACAATTTTCATACGCTAACACGAGCCCACACTCAGCTCTGTCATCTTGATTACATCTGCACCATACGCGGTTGACATCACACGGCTGTCAACAAGAACAATTCTCGGTTGGCCCGAAGATGTTTCGGAGATATCAACACCAAAAAATTCTGCGTGTACGACTGGACGGTCTGGATACCATATAGCGCCTGACATTGTCAGGATTACCTTAGCGATTCAGATCAATTTAATCTGTGACTCTATCAGCGGCAGTTACGAAAGCGGAGCAAGCGTACTTAAGTTACTTACTGTTTGGGTTTTCAGCAACTGTGGAACCGGGTGATTTGATATCGATTACTCCCGCGGCTCCTGTGTATCTTCCATGCCACAATGGCCGGTTAACGCACATTCGTTTTACTCTTGTGGACCAGGACGGGCACATGTTGGACCAACGCGGGGAGACCTTGACAATACAACTGTACATCAGAGATCGACCTGATATTTAATACAATGACAATCGTACATGGACGTGTGATACCAGTGCGTGTTGTCAACGCGAGAAAACCCGTTTACATGACAGAATGAAGGAATTGATCATGGCGATGTTGTCCAGGGATTATTTACAGGAGCGCCAAAGGTGCTCGCGGCCTCGTCTTACAAGTTGCAATGCGAGTTGTTGATAGCATCAAAAACTTTGCAACGGATCGCTTGAAAAATCTGGGATTGCGAGCAGTTCAATCGATTCGAGATCGACTACATCAATTAGTGATTCGAGCACCGCGGGTAGAACCAAAGGCGATTACACTTCCATCAACAGCAACAATGCCCGCGCAAGTCAGTAAAGTCATCAATGAAGCTGCTCAACAACGTCTAACCGATTCAATGATTGCAAATGCGATAATGGGACGCGGATTACGGTTGTGGACTGAGCGTGGACGGCAAAAAGGTATTAGACTAAACTGATAATGTATAAACAATTATCTGATCTTGCGTTTGATGTTAATGCGCCTTTGAAGATGGATCGAAGCAAAAAAAATTTTCGGTATTATTCGTACCCGGCTAAAGATCCTAATAAAAAAGACTGAATAGAATTACAAGTGCATAACACGTCTAGGTATTTTCTCCCGTTTGAAGCTTTGTTGGAACACTTGTATAAAATGATGACGCCTGTACCAACTACATCGCCAAGTACCAAGATTGGATTTGTCAACAACGGCATCATAGCGTTGTTTAGCAGCGCACGATATCTCATAGACGGAAAGACAATCGAAGGATGTCTAAGCAACGTTGACATTGCCACGACGATTATTGGACTCGCCAGATATAGCGACGATTACGCGAGGTCTGCTGGCCCGTCTATGATGGTTCACAAGGACGCAAGCAACCATGCTGGGCATATACAATTTACAACACGAGGGGCTGTGAACCGCGAAGCTCCCCCCGCCGTTATTGATAACTTAGAAGATTTAACGTTCTATGATCCAATTACAACATTGCATTCGCAGCGCGTTGAGGAAAAACTTCATGAACCCTCATTGTCGTTTTCGTGCGCGATTCCTCTCCGTCATATATTCGGGTATTGCAGAGATGTTGCAAGGCTATTTTCGGAGCCAAACACAATCACATTATACCGAAAACCTAACAGGAATGATGCAATTTGGAGTGCTGCTGGTGTTGCTGATGGTAAAGTTGTGTTGTCAAAATTGGTATTGTGGATGCTTGCAATAATCCTTTCCGTGGCTGCAGAAACACGTTTTTTATCGTTTATGCATTCTGAAAGGACATCACCGCTGTCATTTCACACGCTTACCACAGACTCGTATGCAGGCAATGTTCAGTAGTTATCATGGCAAATAATACCGAACAAGGTATCAGCGTACCAAGACATGTATTAATAGCGTTTCAAACTATAGCTCGGGCGCGCGGTGGACAGCATACTAATCAAATGGTATTTGACCATTTATGAGTGTCTGAGGTTTCTCTACGGTTAAATGGTCACCAGGAACCCTCGGAAGAAATTTTGCTTGATTTCACCCACAGTCATTTCGCACGTGCATATCACAATCGTTTGTCATTCATGGACCGTGATCATAACGTTGACACTGGTGTGCAGACTTCCCAGCACGATTTCATCACATTGTACCCGATTTATTACTTTTCGATGGAACACCTGGACCTGTATTGCTGTGATTCTCTCTGATAAGATGATGTTGTTGAAAGGCACAGGTGGCCGAATGAGGGTCATTGACGCCCCTGTGGAAAACCCGTAACATAGTAATTGAACCTATTACGTTTTCGAATAATAATGTTCTATCATGAAGTTAAGGTTGGCCTTTGTTCAAAACAGGTTGCGAAAATAAGGAGCGCAATAAGAAACGATTGCGGGGTCAAATTGAATCTTTCTCCAACAAAGTTAACTGGAATAGTCCCCATGTGGTTGACCCAAATACAAATTAATCAGCTTAATGCGGCCAAACAAAAGAACACCCCGGTGACGTTAAAGTTATCAAAGTCAGAGGTGGCACAAATGCAAAAGATTGGTGGAATAGTTGCATTCCTCGCGGCCATTCCAGCATTTTTAGCCGCTGCGGCTCATGCGGTTGCAAAAGCGGCTGCTTTAGGAGCTGTCGGAACTGCATCCGTGATGGCTTTGTAAAAAGGCGATCAGGGACACATAGCGTCTCCTAAACGAATAAAAAAAGGTAAAGGTCTTCGACTACCTGGGACAACTTGCAGAATACCCTCAGGCAGATGTCTTCAACTACCCGATACGACTCGCAAAAGTCCTCGTGTGCATTAACCAATTTTGATTTACTCGCTATGTTAAAGTCAGTTAAGCATTTCTGAGGTGTCTTTATGCCGGATGAGCTTGGAGTCAAAGGTGCTTGAGCCATGATCCCCCGCAAGTGGGGAAACCGGAATCGTTAACCTGGTTTTAATAACAGGACCTGGGACTCATTGGACTGCATACGTGGTAACGCCTCGACATCTATTATATTTTCACTCTTAGGGGCTTGCACCACCACTTGAAGTTGTTGATGATTAACATAGACGACAAAGTCGTCTACTGCTGTTGTATTCAACGCTGCCGTTGTAAACTCGGCTGGACTCGCCAATATGTGGACATATTGTTGTTGAAGATTTGCGTGCACTTAAGCTTTCACCAACACCACGCGCGCCAGTTAGTACTCGTAATAGTATACGAAATGTCTATTAACATTTAAGGACGCTACTCAATTCGACGCGGCGCTGATGTAGATCTGAGCAAGTTTGCCACCAAAGCGGATTTGACTCAGTTTACCAACCGGGTTGTTGTTGAAGTTGACCCCGGCGAGCTTGTAATTTTCCAAGATCAAACTGGAAAACTTAAAACGTCTAACGTGGACATTCAAGATGTTTTTAAACTGCGAGCCGCTATTGCAAAAAACCTGGCCGAAATCAATGAAATCGGGGGAATCAGAGACTATGAAGTGTCGGTTGCTTTCATCAAAGACTACGTCGATACTGTTAATACAGAGATGAAACAATACGTGGATGTAAAGGTCGCAGAGGTGCCCTCACCACCACGTGTAATAACTTCACGGAGCATAATTAGCGGAATCCTAACCAAAGAAGCAGAGGAAAAAAACTGGCGCGTTAACATTAGCAAATGTTCGACTTGTTTTCCTTTCTATTTAAAATGGTTTTTATAGACCTAAACGTCACATTTTAAAGGTGCGCTAGTCCGGATCATACTTGTTTATCTTAACCGGAAACAAAAGTGGATGGGGTAAAATGGCAATATTGATAAATGATCAGTGGCATCTTGGTTTTTTACCAGTAATATCACGTATCGACAAAACGGGCACTGTTGTTTGCGATTTTTTCACATTTACAGTATCAACATCATTAGTCGCCGGAGATGAAATTCAGTTCGAGGGAATCAACATCTATCCGGACGGGTACTTAACCGTCTTTGGCGTTTGTGTTTAAGATTTCTTATTACATATACGTGATGGATTCTGAACGCGATGATGATGTTGCGGAATTTGCAGACGGATGTTGGACCAGCTGACATCGGATGCTAACATCTATAGCAATTGTGTTCCACTTGTCAACGTATATCTGCTTCAGAGTGGTGTTACCAAGCCCTCGTATACGCTCAAATATAATCTAAGCGAGGGCAAAATAGAAATCAACCGCTGGAACCATGATGTGCCACTACCAACTCGAGGCCAGCTTAGATTCATTGCATTAGCACGCGAAAAAGCCAGACAAAAAGAAACGTCGCCGTTAGGTGTGAAATCAGCCAAAGACTGTTTCAACAACGATGAAGTGAAATTCGCAGCCGAATCCATCCCGGTTACATTCCCTATGGATTATGTTAAACCAACATTGACTCAACTAAGAAGAGAAAGATCTCTACTGTTATTCAACAAGGATGCACTTGTCCGCGTAACAGTTCCTGGACGAAAACGATCGTTAGAGGCACAAAGCAAAGGCGTAATCGGTGTGTTTGTAAATGAACGTGGCGCCAAACCACAGGAACGCACACTTGCTGGAGACTTAAATATTCCCCCGGAAGATATTTTCTATGATTATATAACAATTGTACCAGTACAGAGCAATGCTTGGTTGGTAGTGAGTGCGCGTATTGCACCTGAACAAGGCCAACCTATCGAGCAATTAGCCTCCACGATGACAATATTAATAGAAGAACTATGACAGACCCTCAAAGCTACCGACGCGAAAAAATAATCGAAGCGGAACAACAGCTGCGAGATGAAATCACAAAGAAAACCGCGCTACTCGTGAAATTCAAACGCGTGTGTGTGGTAGAAGACGCTATTTGCGGAATCACCGCCGCGACTACTGTTTGCCTTGGTGTTGCTGGAAGTCTGACCACAACAACTATCATAGGTACACCTATCGGATTTGTTATCGGAAGTATATCAATAGGAACCGGTGCTGGTAAGATAATTTCACGACGGCTGCATTCGCGAATACGTGTCTGTTCAGAACTTCTCGAGGCGGCACAAAGTAGTCTCAATACAATTAGTAAACTCTACTCGGTTGCTATCAAAGATAACACGATTAGCATGGCTGGGTTCGACACCTTGTTGGCTTAAATGGAAAACCACCGACGTCACCGAGCACAGTTATGGAACCGTCGCATTAACGACCCTGATTTACAGGCAGCGAAAATATAGTAAATGTTTGCCAGTGTACTGAGAACTTCACTTATGGGGCTACACTAGTATGATTTAGGGATTTGGAACCATAATCATCACTCGTATGGTTTCGTAATAGTAGTATGATAATAGCGGTTTGTTTCGTGTACCAATCATGACTGTATCCTCACATCACACGCGCGAGCCCGCCAAACAAAGTTATCATGAGGTGCCCATGCAAGAGGGTTGCACACGAGTGTACAAAAATCCTTAATGGAGAAAAATCATAGGGGTGTAGAAGGCTTTCACACTACTACTCTCTATGGCACTGAATCCCGTAACAGATCAACATATACCTGATGTTGACACTACAACGTAGACTATCCATAGCACTAAATCCAGCAACAGATCAACACATACATGTTATTGGCACTACTACATAGGCTCTTTATGGCACTGAATCCCGTACCAGATTAACATATACGTGATATTTGCACAACTACATAGACTCTCTACGACACCAAATCCCGTAATAGATCAATATATACCTGTTATTGACACAACTACATAAACTCTCTATGCACTGAATCCCGTACCAGATCAACATATAGGTGATATTGACACAACTAAATAGACTCTCGATGGCACTGAATCCCGCATACGTGATATTGACGTTACTACATAAACTCTCTATGGCACTGTATCCCGCATACGTGATACTTACACTACTACATAACTCTCTATGGCACTGTATTCCGCATACGTGATATTTACACTACTACATAGATTATCTATGGCACTGTATCCCGCATACGTGATATTTACACTACTACATAGATTACCTATGGCACTGTATCCCGCATACGTGATATTTACACTACTGCTTAGACTCTCTATGGCACTGAATCCCGCATAAGTGATACTGACACTACTAGATACTCTCTATGGCACTGAATCCTGCATATGTGATATTTACACTACTACATCGATTCTCTATGGCACTGTATCCCGCATATGTGATACTTACACTACTAGATACTCTCTATGGCACTGAATCCCGCATACGTGATACTGACACTACTAGATACTCTCTATGGCACTGAATCCTGCATACGTGATATTTACACTACTACATAGACTCTTTATGGCACTGAATCCCGCATACGTGATATTGACACTACTACATAGATTCTCTATGGCACTGAATCCCGCATACCTAATACTGACACTACTGCATACACTCTCTATGGCACTGACTCCCCCATTTAATTCATTTGTGCAAGGATCATATTTTGAAATTCTTGGTAGAAATCTTACATGTCACACCATTATACTGATCGCATATTGCAATTTAGTCTAATCAGCTTTCTACTAAGGAATCACTCATGAAATTGACGTCTATTTTGTGTTCTTCTAGTCACTTTTTTAATTAACTTAGAAGTGAGTACAAATTTGGTCAGTAAAGGTCAGTGTGGCAGGTAGACCAAAATGAGAAAGAGAGAGAGAGAGAGAGAGATGGGGGGGGGTGAAAATAGTATGAGGCAAACAACTTTTTTCATTATTGTTATTATTATTATTATTATTATTATTATTATTATTATTATTATAATTATTATTACTTGAACATGTGATGAAGAGAATGTTTTTTCAAGGTTCAACTGAAGAGAAATTAAAAGAAGCCTATGGACTGGACAAAAGACAATCCCTAGATGTAAGTAAAATACAGAAGATAATCCCTAGATGTAAGTAAAATACAGAAGATAATCCCTAGATGTAAGTAAAATACAGAAGATAATCCCTAGATGTAAGTAAAATACAGAAGATAATCTGAAATTGTTGATATAACCACTTTGGTAAAATCACATACACTACTAGTAAAATATAGACGTCTACAAAGAAATAACCCAATACAGCAAAAAAAAAAAAAAAAAAAAAAAAAAATAAGCATTATTATTACTTAGCTAGAACATAATTAACTAACTCAGTGTAATTAACTAACTAACTAACTTAAAGAGTAACCAAGCTGTTTATTCATTTAGGAACATGTAAAGCTTGCAAATCTGCTCATATACATGTGTGGAAGGTCATGTATATGTATGTATGTATGTATGTATGTATGTATGTATGTATGTATGTATGTATGTATGTATCTATGTATCTATGTATCTATGTATCTATGTATGTATCTATGTATGTATGTACCTATGTATGTATCTATGTATGTATATATATATATATATATATATATATATATATATATATATATATATATATATATATATATATATCTTTGCTAAAATATATTATTTAAACATAATAAAATTCATTATATATGTTTTCTGTTCTTCATGCTTCAGTATGGTTATGAGTCACCTGACCCTGTGACCTTTGATCAGCTTCCTGACCTTTCCCACCGGACAAACCGGTCAAAGCACCGCCAGCAGCAACACACGCCGCATCCATCGTCTCGGCATTCTCAAAATCAACAAGAGTTTGACGAAGACCAACCCTTTAAACCATATTAACATAGACTAATATATATATATATATATATATATATATATATATTTATATATATATATATATATATATATATATATATATATATATATATATGTATATGAGAGAGAGAGAGAGAGAGAGAGAGAGAGAGAGAGAGAGATAAAGATAGAGACATAGACAGCTGCACCTACCCAATATCATAGCTATTGATACAAAAATCAATTTTTTCCTTATGGCAAATAATTCCATTAAAGGTAAGATGCAATAAACAACAACGATATGTGTGTCATTTAGAGAATACCTACATTTACGGGAGCTTTATTGTAATTGCCACTAACAATGATGTATTGGAAGATAAAGGGTGTTTACCCCCACCCACCAACCCCACCCTCACCACACCACACCCCATCCACTATCCACTAGTTTCCATTCAAATAGGTCATTGTTAAAGAGGGAAAAAGCATGATGATGGTCATTGTAAAAAAATCTCACTCTGCACCTGACAATTATTCAGGAATAGTTCAGTAATTGGTAAAGTAATTAGTAATTAGTTAGCATATTACAAGATTAAGCAATTATAATATTTAATGTTATTTAAGGAATTAAAGGTGGATTTCTTAAGCTGTTTCTACGAATGATAACAACAAATTTAAAAAGTCGTTACATTTTTCATGTCCGTTTTGGATTACGACGAGGGAAGCCAGAAAGCCAGATGGAACGTCGCTTTATTACATAAATATATCACCAGTTCTAATTAACCTGAAGGTAATGTACGGGTTTGCAAAAAACTTAATCCTTTAATTTATTCAGTTTAACGTTGTGTTTTTTTTTGTTTTTTTTTTTGGGGGGGGGGTCCAACGAACTCCACCCCCCCATCCCCAACTTTTAAATATTGTTTATTACATAACGGATTTTATCCGCTGTTCTTATAACTATTCTTTGCAAAGTTTCCTCACCCTATTCCACTTTTACAGTCCTAAATATGTTGCATCCGGGATCAAAGATATTATTTCTTGTTACATTATTATTAGCGTCAGACATTAAATATCAGCTAGCATATATCATCATCATTATCGTCGTCTTCGTCGTCGTCACATTTGACAGGCCTATCGCAAAATGCGATGTACTTTTTATTCGAAACGAGCCACTTTTCACAGCCACGCAATCTCCATTTTTATTCACAAATTTTAACGGGGAAATATTCTGAAAACCTCCGTATATCTCTTACCACATGTAGACCGAAACCGCTGAGTGGAAACTCACAAAACTTTGTAGCTATGTTTCCCTTTGACATCTGCATGAGGGACTTCATCCTTGACTCCCACCCCTAGGGTCTCTGGGAAGTGGGGGTGGGGGTGGGGGCGAGGGGTGTAAAAGGTCATATGTACCAAAATTTCAATTACAATGACATTTTGCAACAGTTTCTAACTAAACGTTATACATCATTTAGACATAGTAGGATGACGCGTCATATATGGGACGGATTTTGAATCATGCTGCCTAGGTCACTGTATTGAGGTGACGGTGATTCTCAGTTGGTGGGAGTTGAGGCATGTATGGAGTTGGAATAGGAAGATGCAATATAAAGTGTGGGGATTTGCGAAGGCAAGCCGTTACAGTTCCCCTACATTAAGTCATGACCAATTAAACTAGTTCAGGACCCACTACACTAGGTCAGGACCCACCACAATATGTTAGGATCCACTATACTAGTTCAGGACCAATTACACTAGGCCAGGAACCACTACACCAGGTCAGAATCCACTACACTAGGTCAAAACCAATTACACTAGGTCTGGTCCATATACACTAGGCCAGAACCTACTACAGATTGTCAGGCAGCACTACACTAGGTCAAGGACATTTACACCAGGTCAGGATCCACTACACTAGCTTAGTACCAATTACACTAGGCCAGGTCCCACTACACAAGGCCAAGATCCACAACACGAGGACATGGTCAGGATCCACTACACTAGATTAGTACCAATTACACTAGGCCAGGTCCCACTACACAAGGCCAAGATCAAAACACGAGGACATGGTCAGGGTCCACTACACTAGATTAGGATCCACAAAACTAGGCAAGGATCCACTGCACTTGGTCAAGACCAATAACACTGTCAGGGCCCACTACACTTGGTCATGGACGCACTACACTTGGTCATGGACGCACTACACTTGGTCATGGACGCACTACACCCGGTTAGGACCTATTGCACCAGCTTAGGACCAAATTATACTAAGCCAGGACTAAACTCATATTCAAACTCAAAACCTCGAAACCTGACCGCATATTATAAGTACGAAGGTGCAGGGTTAAGAAAATGGTCTTTGCATTTATAACAAAAAAAAAAAAAAAAAAAAAAAAACTTTCAGCAAATCAATCTGAAATAGTATTGCAGAAATCTGATAAAAATCTCATTATATCAATTTAATATACCAGACCGTTTAAGCACGAATAAGAAATCAAAGTGATACAAATGTTTTGAATAAGCGATCCATCCAAGTGATAGAAATTTTAGGAATAAGCAATCCATCCATGTGATAGAAATGTTTGGAATAAACAATCCAAGTGATAGAAATGTTTGGAAGAAGCAATCCATCCAAGTGATAGAAGTGTTTGGAATACGCACTCTAAGTGATAGAAATGTTTGGAATAAGCAGTCCAAGTGATAGGAATGTATTGATTAATTAACTTCTTGATATCCACGTATTTTGATATAAGATCATCCGACATTCAAATGTAGTAAATACTGATATATATAGATATATATATATATATATATATATATATATATATATATATATATATATATATATATATATATATATAACATTACAATATGTAGAAGACGGTAGCCTGAGAATTGTTATCGCCTTTGCAAATAATCCATTTAAAGAAACTTTTGCCGTGATTGCGAACTTTTTATTTAGTTTTGTTTTCAACTGACCCAAACTCACATTACTTTTCATCACGTCATTATTTATTTGTGGAAAATTGTCGCCTGGGTTCAAACGCTAGTTTCCCTTCCAGGAAGCGATATGGGTGTTTCTTATTTGTTATTAGTAATGAATACTGGAATATTTCCTTATGTATCATCTATTATGTTATTAGTAATGAATACTGGAATATTTCCTTATGTATCATCTATTATGTTATTAGTAATGAATACTGGAATATTTCCTTATGTATCATCTATTATGTTATTAGTAATGAATACTGGAATATTTCCTTATGTATCATCTATTATGTTATTAGTAATGAATACTGGAATATTTCCTTATGTATCATCTATTATGTTATTAGTAATGAATACTGGAATATTTCCTTATGTATCATCTATTATGTTATTAGTAATGAATACTGGAATATTTCCTTATGTATCATCTATTATGTTATTAGTAATGAATACTGGAATATTTCCTTATGTATCATCTATTATGTTATTAGTAATGAATACTGGAATATTTCCTTATGTATCATCTATTATGTTATTAGTAATGAATACTTGAATACTTCCTTAAGTATCATCTATTATGTTATTAGTAATGAATACTGGAATATTTCCTTATGTATCATCTATTATGTTATTAGTAATGAATACTGGAATATTTCCTTATGTATCATCTATTATGTTATTAGTAATGAATACTGGAATATTTCCTTATGTATCATCTATTATGTTATTAGTAATGAATACTGGAATATTTCCTTATGTATCATCTATTATGTTATTAGTAATGAATACTGGAATATTTCCTTATGTATCATCTATTATGTTATTAGTAATGAATACTGGAATACTTCCTTATGTATCATCTATTATGTTATTAGTAATGAATACTGGAATACTTCCTTATGTATCATCTATTAATTATCATTAACTCTGTGATAGTTGTGTGAAAAGAGTTGTAAAAGGGTTGTAGGACGTAGAAAGTTTTACATGAATGACCTAGGACAGCGTATTCCTATTTTCCTATACATAAAATGGGAATATACATTCACATAGCAATTCACAGAAGTTCGATTATTAAATGTAAGTTAATGTGAAAATGCCATTTAGAGAATAACTTCATGTACATATAGGTAAACACAGCGTTACATACGTACAGTAGATTGTAGAAATGTAGTTGCATACCTAATTTGTCGAGAGAATAAAGTATACATGTGTATCCAACATATCAACATATGACATGTTTCTTCTATTTTACTTTTATGCATACTATACAGTTATTCTACCTTTGTTACGTGCTATAATAACAACATATAGACCCAAATCTTGGCACAGAAGATCAGATCTACATGCAACTACATTCTTACATGATTGAGCTGGTTCCGGCTAGTTTGCCATCAAGCACTTTTGTGACGTCAGCTACACTGAAACATTAGAATTTTACGTGCTGCTTGAGTACAGTTTTTTTTTTTTTTTTTCGTGTTTTAAATCTCCTATTGTGTGTATTTTGTATATAATTAAAGTACATAATAATTAATCATATTATAATAGCGATAATACACGGTTTGTTGTTTGCAAACGTTTTCCTGAGCAATCTGAAAAGACATTAAACCCAACGATTTGTCTACGGGATTCAACTCTTACCTCTTGCTCTGGCAACGGTTGCCCACAGCAAATCATTTATATAATTACACATCTTTTACCAAGCTTTGTAACAAGCATTTAGACTGGTTAAAATTGAATCATGTGACCCAGAATACTAGGAGTAATTGGTTCATAACACCATCAAGGAACTACTTACGTATTCATGCGCCCTTCTTGTGAGAGCAATATTTGTAAAAAAAATCGTTAAAATATAGTACTATTATTTATTTTTGGGATTCTTTATTATTTCTATACATTTTTGTCATTATGAGGATTGAAGTTCCTACTTAAGAAGATTCATGAAGTCATGAAGCTTGAGAGTCGATTACACACTATACATGAACGGCCTTCGCACAGAGGCCGTTCGTGTGTAGCGTGTAATCGACATTCAAGTTTCATGTCTTCATGAATCCTGTAAGATAGGAAGTTCCTTTCCTAAATTATAATGACTGGAAACCATACCTAGTATATCTCAATTTCCATTAAAAACTCCTCAACTATACAAAAAAAAGTATTTATTAATCTTAGATCACATGAAGGAAACTTTAATTGTATGGTTAACATATATACTCAATGAATAGTCTCATGTGATTGTTATAAATAACGTGTGCATATATTAAGAATATTATGGCGCACTGTGGCCTTCAATATTTCTAATAGTGATAAGATAGCGCCATCCCGAAATAGGTAAGAAAAGAAAGTAAGCTGAATTCGAAAGAAAAAAAGAAAAAAAAATTCAAGAAAAAGTCGAAAAACAATTTTTTTTCAATAAGAATACTTTATATATCTGATAAAATATTACAAGGTATGTAAAGAGATATAACATTGTACATTGTCTCTTAATATGTTCTAACCTTGAATCTATGCCATGTATTTCAGATCACTCGCTGCAAGTTTTGTCTACATAGATTTTTGTACATATTTCAACAATACAGCATTTATCAGAGAAAATAGTTCGATAATAAATTGTAAATTCACATGTTTTATATTATCAGCTAAGAAATACAGCATTCATCAGAGAAAATAGATCGATAATAAATTGGAAAATCACACGTTTTATATTATCAGCTAAGAAATACAGCATTTATCAGAGAAAAAAGATCGATATTAAATTGTAAAATTACAGGTTTTATATTAAAATTGAAATAAAAAATGACAACAAGTATCACAGACATGTACAATCAAAATGATAAAACTCACATAAACGTAAGCCACATAGCAGATAAAAAGATTCCATAATTAGGAGATTCAGCTAAGAAATACAATAATTTTTTTTAAAAAATGGAGAATTTGTTTTGTCTATCTATTCATAGTTTTTGTGGGAGCCGCGGTAGCTCAGTCCAAGTCTCCAAGGGTCTTGGGTTCAATATCCTCTCAGTCCAGCCCGAGTCGGCTGTCTCAGTGTGTCATTGGGAAAGGCAATTAGCTCCCATTTTCAAGGCATGATGTTTTAAAAGTGTTGTTAAAACCAACAGAAACAAAGCTAACGTTTTGTACTTTCATACAGTTCTTTTCTACGATTACATGAAGAAGAAAAAAATCTCGAGACAAGTTTACACAGTCGGTTAAATCATACAACAAATACAACAAAGTTAAAACACGCTTTCTCAGAATGTTGTATCTTTTTTATCTGCTTGATAAGTGAATATATTAACATTTTTACAACTTGAAAAGATTCTCTCGATAAACGTATTCTTTCACATCTATACTGCAAGAAAGCAAAAATGGACCAGAATCCTATGCAAGCGATGACGTCATTTACTGTCCTAAACTGAACCAAATAATAACAGGTGTCTAAATATATTTCTCACAAAAGATCAGTTATCTCCCTTTCTATAACTTTTTCTGATTTTCCCAAATATAGGTAAAACAACCTATAGCCATATAGGGAAGATTGAGACAGTTATGTAAAACAAACACACCTGTTACCCCTACCCCACCCCCCTAAAACAGCTTAACCTGTCAACTCTTGTAAAAAACAAGAAAGCTTAAATATCATAGTGTAGCAACATAACGACAAGCTCAAAACTGCTTCTAACATTGGCATTTTGAGACTAAAAACAAAACATTTCACTCAAAACATTGATGTCAGATATCAAGAACATAAAGAGTATATTCTCAACAAATAACTAATTAGCTTTAAACTTCGAAAACGTTGCTTGTCTTATCTTAATTGCTTACAGTCAGTGTCATGTAAGAGGAAATTAAACTGAACAAATATTCTTCAAAAAATGTTGCCTACTTGGCAACACGGGTAAAAGGTAAATACATTTATTATATACCTATTTAATCTTACATGCTGTTCAACTGTTTGAAAAGGAGTATGTAATAAATATAAAACCGCATTCGTGTTCTGTTCTGAGTCAAGGGACATAACTCATTTTATATGGCTTAGGAATACGTTTCCGACCGCCGTACCCCTACGTCATATCCAACTCGTTCTTTTCACCGTACTCCTACGTCATATCAAACTCATTCTTTTCACAGACTCAGAACAAAACACGCGTGTAGTTTTGTGTATGTATTTAAAAAAGTAACATAATGATATGTTTGTAGAACATATAAGTTCTAGGAAGCCAAAACTCCAATCGATATTTAGAAAAATAACTGATATCCTTGAACATAATACCACTTTACAAAAACCAGCTACTGCATATGAAAATATACACTTCATACATATTTTATATTATATTAATCTATAAGACAATATTGCTAATGAAATGTTAAAATTATATATAAAGTCTAAATTGAAAGATAAAGTCAAAAGTAATCTTCCCTCAAAAAAGGAATACACAAAAAGCCAAGCTAACTTCATAAAAAAACAATTATCACATATTATAAAGGTAATTAATGTCACCAGAGTTGAACCATATTTCTGAAGCATACATTATTTTATTTTACACTTCGAGAATAAAATATTGAATACATACCATCACTAATACATGTATGTGAAATTTTAAAATCAGACTTGCAAACGGTTAAATGACTTACGTAGATCAGACATAATAGGTAAAATAAAGTCGTAATAAGTCATTTTCAAGAATCATTATAAACATGCAAAAAATGAATATAACATAATACGCAAATTTTGATTAATTAGTGGAATTTCATCAAGTCTGATATCCAAATAATTGAATGGATTGGCTGAAAAATAATGTCATTTTAATGACATCACTTTTGGCTCACTCCGTTTCTTTTGGTTGGGAATTTACACCAGTCTTCCGTATATGTCAGGATTTACAACATATCCAATGCAAAGAATACATAAAATGGCTATAATATAAATCCATTTTTTCAGTTCTTTTATCAAACCAGCAAGGATTCCCCTAAAAAAGCATCCTGAAAAAAAAAAAAAAAGAAAATGGACCAAAAATGTCGCTCTCTTGCCTGGGAAGAAAATCTCGTGACACTGACTTATGACCTTTGCGAACTAAAGTCACGTGGAGTATACCTGTACATTTTGAATCTATCAATGTCGCACCACAATATGCATGTGAAAGTTGAAGATCCTGGAATTCCGTAGTCAACCAAAGAAGTATGGTACCCTGCTAACCATACGTTTTATAAATCATACAAGTGGAATAAAATAAGAAAGTCAGAGCCCCGTTTCACGAAGTAATGTAAGTTTACGCACAGAATTGTAAGTTTGAAGAGTAAGAAAAATTTCGTAAGTGCGTTTCACAAAGATATCAGTAGGAAAATTTCGTCCGTCTAAGAAATATGTTTGCCTAAGCTATTCTTTTCTAAATGAGGTAGGTAATAACTCGGTAAAATGTAATAGGACACCTGCAAAATACTTACAAAGGACGGCGACGAAGATCACGACGAAAGGAACAACAATAACAACACAATGACCAAAAAAATATTGTGCATAAAAATGCCTTGACCTATTGGCCATATTGAATGAAATATAGGTATTATTTCTCATTAAAGAGGTTGTGTGTGTGTGTGTGTGTGTGTGTGTGTGTGTGTGTGTGTGTGTGTGTGTGTGTGTGTGATGGATTTATGATTTTGCCGCCTCCAGGCAATGTCAGAGTTGCCGCGGCCCCCCCCCCAAAAAAAAAAAAAAAAACAAAAACAAAAACAAAGCCTTGGACCCAGAGCCTTTACAATCTTACAATCCTTTGCGCCTTTCATATTTAACTCGAGCCTTTTGTTTTTGCCAACAACAAAAAATACATTTGTTAACATAGCCAGATTTTCATACTCTAAAATCTGCCGCCCCTGAATTTTACCGCCCATTTGTGCGTGTGTGTGTGTGTGTGTGTGAGAGAGAGAGAGAGAGAGAGAGAGAGAGAGAGAGAGAGAGAGAGAGAGAGATTGTCGAGCTACAAGCCATAAAATATACAGAATTTAATTTACATGTGGAAGGAAACGACTAAGCTTTACTTCGTTATTTATCTTTATCTAAACATTTCAAGGTTTGTATCGACTTCTATTTCACTCGAATACATGAACGTACTGCAGGTCCTCAAGCTATCGTTTCCTACTCCAATTTAGCCACTATTATAAATGGGAAGGTGAATGTGACATTTATGCAATCCTTTGCGTTATCCACAAGCTTCTGAACGTTTTGATATTCACTGTAATACTAACAATAAAGTTTTAATTGGGTTTTGTTTTCACTTTTGCTTCAATTGGTTGCATTGTAAGATCAAAATCTGAAGAAGAAATAATGCATAATTTATTCGTGGCCAACATCTACTCTCCGTTTATATGCTCGTCAAACCTTGGAATAAAATTACAGTGGGACGTGATGTAGACCCATTTTTTAAAATCGGGGATCGTCTCAAAATTCTCTCGCTCTCTCTCTCTCTCTCTCTCTCTCTCTCTCTCTCTCTCTCTCTCTCTCTCTCTCTCTCTCTTCATAGATTCTCTCAACACCAGGATTAAGTAAAGTTATTCACCATATCTGATCATTGTGTTTAACTATATAACAAAAGTAATATTTGTTGCAATTTGTTTTTAATGTACTTATTAATACATTAATGCAAGGAAATAAAATTCGATAAACTATTAGGTTTATGTCTCCAACTATTAGGTTCATATCCATTTAAACAAACAATGAATTGTTTTATCTTCCTATTTATTGCATCCACTATTTCTGAAAAGTTTACTACATGACTTAAACTTTAGAAACTATATTTGTGTTTGCAAAACATGTATGCCATTCGCTGATGAATGTTATCAAAATAACTAAATAGCAAGGAAATCTGATCGAATTAGGTACATATGTATATAAACAAGTCAACCGAATTTTACTTGCCTGTGTCAATCAGTGGGGGGGGGGGGGGGGTATATTAATTTGGTCCAGTCCATACGTACGCCCTGACTTCTGTAAGTTTGTCTGTCTCGAGAAGATTTTTAGCAACACTGGGCAAGAACCATTCAAGGTATATACATGAATTTTTGCTAGCATTTTTGTATGCATATGTAGATGACCTGATTAGATTTTCAGGCCATTACAGCGATCTTTTATTTATTTGTATTTTTCAAAAAAAAATTTTATACATTTTAAATCTGTTTGGAATTGGACATTTTAAAAAAAATAGAAATAAAACATTGTTAGTAAGATTAAGCACAAACCGTTTGAAGTAGAAAAATGAAATTTAATAGTCATATTTCTATTCGTATGTAGATGACCTGATTAAATTTTCTGAAAATTCCATGAATTTATCTATTTATTAATTTATTTACAATTTTTACAAACTTTTTGGACTTCTACTTTTTGAACGAAAACTTTGTTTGAACAATTAAGCAAAAACCACTTGAGGTTGACAAATGAAAGTAAACGTCCCTCTTTTTTGCATTTTTCTTTGAACAAAGGCGAGACAATAAATAGTCAAACAAATAAATAAGTGAAGTAGCACACGTACTCTTCCTGCATAATCGATTTTGAGGCATAGAAGTTCCTTGGAAAGATAATCATTTCAATTTTTGAACATCATTTAAACACCCAAAAGTATGCACATTCTTTCAGTTGATGGAATATTTGTCTGTTCACTTGAATGTCATACAAGATGCATTTTTCTTTTTCTTCTTCTTTATCTTTTTGTTAACATTATCTTTGTAAACCAGCCCACTTAAAGAAAAAATGAATATTAAGATCAAATGCAATAGTAAGGCTCTATCAAATAAAGAAAGAGTCAAGAGCTATTGTTTCGAGATGTCCGAATGCCCTGGCTATTGTTTCGAGATGTCTGAATGCCCTGGCTATTGTTTCGAGATGTCTGAATGCCCTGGCTATTGTTTCAAGATGTCTGAATGCCCTGGCTATTGTTTCAAGATGTCTGAATGCCCTGATTGAAAAAATATACAATTTAATTGTAAAAAGAGACAATGTATAGACTTGTACTAAAACATTCAAATCTGTTCAGTAAATATGTTAGGCAAATGATAATTATTTATGAAAAGGGAAGAATAAAATTCTTCTGCAGACATCTACAAACTCGAAATAGAGGTTTGAAGAAAATGTAATTTAAGCTTTAAATATAATTAAAGTTTATAACAAAATTTTACATCTTTTCTGTTCGCTTGGCTGCTAATTTCCGCCCCTATTCGATTAATTGGCCCGCTGTTTGATAATGAGTATTACCACAATTATGTGAGCTGGAGTGAACAGGCATCTGCGTCAATTTGAACACTGTTGTTTTAATGTTCAGTTTAAATTATTTCAACTGAATTTTTGGTACCATGGACTTTGCACCCTATGATCAAATTTGACCTTATGGATACAGAGACAGCTTATAGTTCGCTATAATAACAATTTGTTCAGGTTCACAACGATACGGCACTTACGCCTGCTTGGGTGTTGCCGTATAGTTACGTAAAAATATAAGGGAAATTTACGATATAATGTACGTAATTCTCGTTTGTGAAACACTCGTAATCAAGTACGAAGGTCATACTTAAAAACTTAAGAAAATCGTGGGCGTACGTTGTTTGTTGAAACGGTGTCCAGAACACCAGACCGTTTCTCACACAATAGAATCATACATTTTCACTGATTCAAATTTTAACTTAGAAAATTACATTACAAATAAAGAACGTACTGAACTTAAATCCCAAACTTCAAATGCTAAGTGCACTCATATAGCATAAAGATGCGGCATATTGTTCTCTTACACAAGTGTTCAGCGGAGCACGATATCTCGTCTCTGAACGGTATTATTATGACGGACATTTCTACTTACGCAGATAACGTACGAGCGTCTAGTATATCAGAGTCAAAACTCTAGACGTACAGTTATATTTACCAAAGTTTAAGTTTACTAAATAACTGATGCAAAAGATACGTTACTGTTTGAAAAAAACAAAACAACTTAACATAGGGCCTGACAACACAGTCACTTGCGGACTACATATAGTCAACACAATTCAATTGAATTGCAGGAGTTGTTTCCCTTTACCATTTTTGCTGACTAATATATTAAAGTAAATCTAAAGCCTCTGATACATCATAAGTACATTTAGTGTATACAATTCTCTGATATTGACCCCTAGAGGTCACTCGCACCGAAAAAACACGTCTCAAAGCCAATCTGAAAGTTTCCATCTAAATGCCAAAGTAACATGACACAGTGCAATATTATGTTCTATGCATATTCTACACATATGTTTTTCAGTACTCAACTTTTCAGTGTAATTAAATTCAAAATAAATCATATTTTAATCAAATGTATTTTTTTTGAAGAACTTACAGTCAAGTTCTTGTCATTGGTTACAGGTCATTTTCTGGCGAGACTGAACTGTAGAAAAGCAATGTGTCATGGATCACATATTTTCACTTTCGGGGGTAACATCAGTGCCTGATTACACAATGTGCATTGTGGCCAAAATACACTCTTGGAATCACACCAAAACGATCATAATCTAATGAGAAAAAAAAATTCGTTTGAATCGGTACCAATGATGCATAAATCTGCCTCACCTTCACCCTACCCCACACCACACCCGAAAAAAACAAATGAAAATAACAACCAAATAAATAAATAAATAAATAAATTTTAAAAAATATAAACAATTGGAGAATAGATCTAGAAGTAATATTTTGTGTGCTGAGTCCTATTTACAGACGCGAAGAGAAGCAAACGTTTTTCGGATACTGGCAGCCTTTGCCTTTCGTGACGATTTTCCGCTAAACTACACATTAAATAAGCACTGCATATGTAAATAAACCAAATCTATATGAACAATTATCAACCTCATTTCTATGAACAATTATAAACCTCATTTCTATGAACAATTATAAACCTCATTTCTATGAACAATTATAAACCTCGTTTCTATGAACAATTATAACCCTCATTTCTATCTCTTCTACTTGTAAAGTTTTTCAGACAAGAAATAATGCGTTACGTCATTTATCTGCCTTTAGTGGTGCATTACGATAACTAATGAAAATGCTATATAGACAATTGTAATAATTGTATGCAATACTATCTTATAAGATACAAAAATGATAATTCATGACTTTCTCCCCATCTATGATTGATGTGATGGCGCGTATTTTTCAACTGAAATATGTTTTGCATTTCCGTTGTTTATTTTTTTATAAATGAATAGCTTTATTCTAAGTATTTTATGCAAAATATGTGTCGATGAGGGTGTGTATATATATATATATATATGTATATATATATATATATATATATATATATATATATATATATAAATATATATATATATATATATATATATATATATATATATATATATATATATATATATATATATATCCAAGTGCCTGACCATTGTTACATTGCTAACTGTTAACACCGTTGCGGGAAGAATGATACCTTTTGTTTCGATATTCACAGTAAATCCAATAATAATGTTACGTGGCACGTCAGTCCCCACCCCCACACCCCCGTCGTTTGCATATATATATATATATATATATATATATATATATATATATATATATATATATATATATATATATATATAACGTGATTATTTAACATATATTTTTCATTTGAAAATCATAGAAGTAGTGTCTTTGTGAATGATGATTGATGTTAGACTACAGACAAGAGAGAGAGAGAGAGAGAGAGAGAGAGAGAGAGAGAGAGAGAGAGAGAGAGAGAGAGAGAGAGAGAACATACTTGCAGGATGTTCTGTATCCCCGCAAGACATGCACTCATCTTTGAAGCATAACCATGGCTGAAATTAAATTAGTATTTGACAATTTTACTAGTGTTGGACTAAACTTTATCATACACGAGTAATCAAGGAAAAAACAACAACAAAAAAACCTGGATAGGTGCACAAATAAACAAGTGCACAATATAAGTATATTAAACACATTTATCATGAAGTAAATAGACAGAAGCTTTCTTTTAAAGAATATATGGAACAGCTTAAGACTATTTGTCTTTTGCTCGGCAGTATGAGTTACATGATTTGTCTTCTGCTCGGCAGTATGAGTTACATGATTTTTCTTTTGCTCGACAGTATGAGTTACATGAGTTGTCTTTTGATCGAGGGTATCAGTTACATGATTTGTCTTTTGCTCGGCAGCATGAGTTACATCATTTGTCTTTTGCTCGGCAGTATGAGTTACATGATTTGTCTTTTGCTCGACAGTATGAGTTAGATGAGTTGTCTTTTGATCGGGAGTATCAGTTACATAATTTGTCTTTTACTCGGCAGTACGAGTTACATTATGTGTCTTTTGATCGAGAGTGTAAGTTACATGACTTGTCTTCTGCTCGGCATTGCGAGTTATATGATTGTCTTTTGATTCGCAGTACGAGTTACATAATTTGTCTTTTGATCGGGAGTATGAGTTACATGATTTGTCTTTTGCTCGGCAGTACAAGTTACATTATTTGTCTCTTATGAGACTCTCTGCCGAGCAAATGGTCAATAATGTAACCCCGAAGATGGATTTTCCTTGTCTTGGTGCCAACCCTATGATAATTGGTTTTTGTTTTAATTTTTTCCCACCCATTCGTCCATTTTTTAAAACGTTTTTTTAAGGAGGATAGCTAAAACAACTATTCGTTTTATTAAATTACAGAATGGACTTGTTTTACTTGCATGAATAAAGTACAAAATGAGGAATAAAAAGAAAGGCCATAAAGGTTTACTTGATTGGATTGAGAAAAAGTTTGTCTAACTTTCAGACGTTTGCCGCAAATATTTTAAAATTGCAACATTATTCATTTGACACTGATAGTACAACACGTTCACAAAACCTATACAGTATTAATCATTCCAGTGGTTCAGATGTTGGAGTTACGTGGTCATTTTGTGGTGCAGGAATCCAGAGAACACGAGAAAACCAATGACTTGAATGCGCGACCACATCCTGCACACATGCCAGATAAAGGGAACAAGCCAGGAACACCAAAGATGCGAAGCGAGCGTGTCACCACTGCGATATCAACGCCCCATGCGCTATCCAGTTAGAGTGTATTGTCAGGTAGATATGTGCACATATTGCAATTAAAGGGCGAAAGCCTCAACCACTTTTTTCTTTTTTCTTTTATTTCTTTGTTTTTTGTTTTTTTTGTTTTTTTTTTTTTTTGTTTTTTTTTTCCCAATTGGAGCAAGACTTCGCTAAATTATACACATCTTTCAATTTGTTTATATCTTCATTTGAGATTTTCCTGTTTCTTATCGGCTCATACGGTACATCATTATGTCAACAAATAAACATGATTTGAGACTAATAACAGGAAGGAGAAAAGTGGTTACATACCGGTAATTGAGATGAGTCCCTATTGTCTTCCACTGGCTCGCTCTTTATGGGGCAGGAATCCTAGAGAAAATACCAGCATGTGTAGTATTTAAATTGTAATTACATTTTTGTTTTAAATTTGTGAATAAAGAAAATAAGAAAATGAAAACTGTATATCCAGCATGTTCTCTGTATCCATTTCCGACTGCTTTTAAGATGATGTTGGTACGCAACGCTATTGCCTGCACCGACGATTGGATCAGACACTCGAGATTCAGCGTACTATTTCATTGCGCGAAAACTTTGTCTTGTTTGGCTTTTTGTTTTACACCAAAAGGGAGAAATCAATCCGCCTAATTCATCCAATCGTTTTTTACTTTGCTCTACAGAATAGGCAGATGATGTTCAGATTGTTTCCATCGGTTCATTCTTATTTCCTTCCCTTTACTAAAGAGTTATTTAGGGAATGTCAATCATCCTGGCACAAAACCAGTGAGGGCGAACCAACGAGGAGAGTGGGACAAGAATCTAGTCTCGTTGAACCAGATTACTCTCGTGGATCAGTGAGATCTTCGCCGTACGAGGCTATGGTAAAGGTCTATACATATGAATGCAACGCTCAAAACGAGGCTTGCCAAAAAATTGGTAAAGTCGCTGATCGGTTGACAGGTTAGTCTTCTTAATAAAAATGCAAAATTTTCTTACTTTCGTTCATGGTTTGGACCCGTCACACACATTACGTACAGGTTATTAACTGAGTATTGAAAAATATTGGTCCCGGGAGCATGCGGCGAAGGATGCCCGAGTTTGCGAGGGCATTCTACGCCACATGAACGAGGACCCAATATTTGTCAATACTCAGTCAATACATTTTTTTATTATATACTTACAAAGGAGCATATTATTCATTCTGTGATATTATAGGAATAACACAATTGAAACAACAAATTATTTAAACATTTTATTGAACATTTTACATGTCGTTCATTTGATGAATGAAACCTGAACAACGCGCAGTAATATAGGCTACTTTACTACCTTGAGATCACGTGCGTACATGGGGTGATTTTCATTACACAGTCGACGAAGCTAAAGCTGCTAAAGAGGATTGAATTGCACGTAGCCATAGAAACACAACGAAATATTTATATTATGAAAAAATGACGCAATACAGCAATGAAAATTGAAGATACCATTATGAAAGATGATCCAGAAAAATTTCGTGTAAGGTTATCGTTGTGTTACTCTCATTGATGCTGTCATGGTGGTAGGTAAATTTTAAAGTGCAGTGCGTCATGATTATTGCCGGGTGTTGTGGCCCATCGGTATTGGATAATACCTCAAAAAAGGATATATATTCATTTGGAGTTGCTTTGTTTCATTTAATATCTAGTACAGGATAAAACATTGCTATTCAGGGGGATACAAAGTGTTCTGTTTACGTGAGTTTTTTTATTGATACATTGTAACAAAGGCCATCTCTCTCTCTCGCTCTCTCTCTCTCTCTCTCTCTCTCTCTCTCTCTCTCTCTCTCTCTCTCTCTCTCTCTCTCTCTCTCTCTCGTACTAACAGAATCTACCAGCGATCACTAGTCGTCCATTTTCAGTATTTTTATAAATCATATTTATTTATTTTGCTCTCCTTTCAATTTAAGTCTTTAGATGTATTCGCATTTCTTTATTTAATTTGGATGATAGATTTTTGTACATTGGATGAGAGCTAGATCTACTGATTCTCCAGCACGAATGTAAGGTAGAAAAGGTTACAGTCATTGTCGGCTTCTGGTGGCCATCAGATTTATGACGTGTCCAGCGTTAGAAGTTCTGTAGCCATTTTTATTTCGCCGTAGCTAGAAGTAGTTCATCGAACGTGGGCAGGTGTTTACCATATAAGGAAGCGGTGAATATTTGTACTTTACTCCGGTCAATACCTCTGGGTATTGACCCGTAGCAACAACGTTAGACTAAAGTAAACAATAAGTATACATAATAAATATTTTCGTTCATGGTTTGGACTCGTCACGTGCAACACGTATACGTAATAAATATGTTCGTTCATGGTTTTGACCCGTCACATGTAACACGTATACGTGATTAATATGTTCGTTCATGGTTTTGACCCGTCACATGTAACACGTATACGTGATAAATATGTTCGTTCATGGTTTTGATCCGTCACATGCCACACGTATACATAATAAATATGTTCGTTCATGGTTTTGAACCGTCACATGTAACACGTATACGTGATAAATATGTTCGTTCATGGTTTTGATCCGTCACATGCCACACGTATACGTAATAAATATGTTCGTTCATGGTTTTGACCCGTCACATGCAACACGTATACGTAATAAATATGTTCGTTCATGGTTTTGACCCGTCACATGCAACACGTATACGTAATAAATGTGTTCGTTCATGGTTTTGACCCGTCACATGTAACACGTATACGTAATAAATATTTTCGTTCATGGTTTTGACTCGTCACACACAACATGTGTATGTAATAAATATGTCCGTTCATGGTTTGGACCCGTCACATGCAACACGTATACGTAATAAATGTGTCCGTTCATGGTTTTGACCCGTCAGATGTAACACGTATACGTAATAAATATGTTCGTTCATGGTTTGGACCAGTCACATGCAACACGTATACGTAATAAATGTGTTCGTTCATGGTTTTGACCCGTCACATGCAACACGTATACGTAATAAATGTGTTCGTTCATGGTTTGGACCCGTCACATGTAACACGTATACGTAATAAATATGTTCGTTCATGGTTTGGACCCGTCACATGCAACACGTATACGTAATAAATGTGTCCGTTCATGGTTTTGACCCGTCAGATGTAACACGTATACGTAATAAATATGTTCGTTCATGGTTTGAACTCGCCACACACAACATGTGTATGTAATAAATATTTTCGTTTCAGAATGAAAAAAAAAAAGAAAAAAAAAAGCTAACGGACTGCAGCAACTATCTATTTTGACCATTGACAAAAAAAAAAAAAATAAATAAAAGTTAACAGCCCTGAGTTGTCCAATTCATGATCAATAAATAACTATTGTAGTGCAATATCAGTATTTAAATTAATTCATTCAACCATTTTCCATATGATGGGAGAGAAAAAAAACCCTAAGGCATGCTGATTGATAGAAACAAATCTATTATTTATAAAATATTTTGTTCTATAACACAGAGAGCATTTATTGTGTATTTTGTTCTCATTTCTGCTTTATTTAACTTTTTACCACTAAAATATTTATCATTTTACGTGCCGAAAATAAATATATATCAACCTGCCATTTGGCTCTTGGATTTCACATTTGCTTGTGACTGATATTATTGATCAAGTTAACATAAAGGTAGATAGATTGTGTTGAAAAGGTCCATCAGTGTATCTGAACATGGAGATTAGAGGGTTCTCCTGATCAGGTTGATATGCTACTATAATATCTTACTCCCGACACACCCTATTCATATGTACATTATATATAGAACACACCAAACCGTCCGCACTTTTCCTGGAATTACAAAATGAAGCCCACTCGAGAATTATTTATGACACATACTGTAGTAAATATCATTCTGACTCACGTGCCATGGTTAGTTATGTTCTCCATGAGTCGCTGATAATACTTAATTTATAACAGAAGAAGAAGAAGAAAAAAGTAGAATAAGCGAAATAATAATAATAATAATAATAATAATAATAATAATAATAATAATAGGTTTTTTTCTTTCTTAGCATCATCATCATTATCATCATCTTCGTCTTTTGCTTCTTTTTCTTTTAAAATCATCATCAATACAAAGGTGCAATATCCATCGCTTACTATACTTACCGTTGTGAAATCAGCTCTAGATATTTTCATCACCGCCTGGAATGTCTCAGCGGGACAAATTTTCTTTCCTCTAATATTGTTTGATGCTTCTACCTCCATACATATCGCTCCCGATAGTATAACGTACAAAACCATAACAGGACAAACCAACTCCATTTTTGTCCTTCAAGCAACTACAATGAATCCATTTTCAAACATTACTTAGTTCGTGAAATCTGTTTCTTTAATGGATCTGGTCATATTAATTACAAAGTACACATAAGGTAAGATCCCAGCTTTTATCCGTAACTACAATATAGATATTCTCTCTCTCTCTCTCTCTCTCTCTCTCTCTCTCTCTCTCTCTCTCTCTCTCTCTCTCTCTCTCTCTCTCTCTCTCTCTGGAATGAATCGAAAATATACAAGTTTTTATATAATTACTTCTCGTGAAGAAGCAATAACAACATGAACAACTTTTAATACAACTATGATTTTGCGCAAAAAATATCTTAAAATCTTCAATTCAAATATTTAAGTATTACAATAAAGAGTAATACAACCTGATTTTTCAACACGTACAACGATCTCTTTGCACTCATAACTGATCAGCTCGTGTACTTCGGAACATTGAAGTGATACATTATGTAGGTTGTCAGCAGAGGGCATGTGTCCACTCAAATAACACTTTTTAAGCAATATCAGATTCAACAACGAAACAAAAATTCCATTTTGTTTGTTACTTTGTTTCTTCAAATTATGTATACCTACCTTGTAAACGTTGTTGGACCAACTACCACCAGCGTAATACAACTTATGAAAACGAAAAAAAAAACATTTTGACGTTTGCCCTATGAATAGGTTTGACTAAGCTGTATTTTAACAAATATATAAATACCGATTACCCATACAGTTTAGAATAGTTTTGGGATCATGGCCAGTGGCTGTTAATACCATAGGGTAAAACCCCGCATAAAAGTTAATTCTGGAAGTTGCTACGCTGCCAAGCTGTAAATATCAAAACGTTTGCCATTTACAAGTTATTTTTGAGACCTTTGACAACAAAACTGTGAGCATTTTTTTTTTTTTTTTTTTGGGGGGGGGGTTTGGGGGGGGATAAAGGGTTACACGACACAACAATGCCAATGTTCCGTAGAAGCAATGGTCGAAATCTCACAATAATTATAGACATTCCTGCCGAGGAGTCAATAATTGTAGAAAATGGTGATTTTGTTTGGTTGCGCTGTGTAACGTGTGGCAGGTGGATGACAAAATACCAGCTTTGTTCAAGATATGACAGAAATAATGTGTTTAGAAGAAAAGGGTCACCTAGTTCAGATGATTACAATAACTCAGACTGGTATCACGAAAGATACAGGAGAAATAACTATGATTATTATGATATCGATATCCACGATTATAATAGTGACAATAATATGCTGACTGTTTTGATTCTAGGTATGAGACACGCCAGTCCAGAAGGCATTATGATCTGCATGGTGACATGGCAGTATGTTTTTACTGTGCTGCTCACTCATATTCCAGCATGTTGTGATTTTGCCTATTTTCAGATACTGTGTATGTAAAATTTACTTGAGTTATTAGATACTGATAATGGAGTCATATATGAACACAGGTTAATAAGCCAGTCATTGAAAATTCTTTGTTACTTTACAATGTAGTTATACAAACCACACTAAAGTAGATGAAGGTGAGTATGACATTAAAAAGTGGAAAAAGCGGTGTCGCAATAGTGTATAGGAATAATCTAGCATATTCTGTCAAAGAATTAGATTGCGGTAACGACCTAGTCGTAATCATCATCTGGAGCGTGATCTAAAACAAAACCCTCTTTTCGTATTTGGCGTTTATGTTCCTTACGATGACAATCTTTATTTCTACCAAGGATGTATTGAAATTCTATCGTATCTTTCTGAATATGATACTACCCTTCCTGAAAGCATATTCACAGGAGTCTCTTTTTTGAATATGATACTATCCTTCGTGAAAGCATATTCACAGGAGTCTCTTTTTTGAATATGATACTACCCTTCGTGAAAGCATATTCATAGGAGTCTCTTTTTGAATATGATACTCCCCTCCGTGAAAGCATATTCACAGGAGTCTCTTTTTTGAATATGATTCTACCCTTCGTGAAAGCATATTCACAGGAGTCTCTTTTTGGAATATGATACTACCCTTCGTGAAAGCATATTCATAGGAGTCTCTTTTTGAATATGATACTACCCTTCGTGAAAGCATATTCACTGGAGTCTCTTTTTTTAATATGATACTACCCTTCGTGAAAGCATATTCACAGGAGTCTTTAATGCCAGATATGATGAATTTTCCCATTCTTGGTGTTCCAAATACAAGAGTCAATTTGTTGACAAATTTTATTGAGAAAAACAACTTAGTGGCCCTAACCAAAACAAACCCGAACATGAGACTGAGCCACACATCGGAGCCTCTTAGAATCTCTCACGACCATACTCTTGCTAGCAAAAATTTGCTTCAATACGTAAATGACTGCGAGGTTTTTGCAAATCAGGATACGTGCTTAGGGTCAGATCACCATCTATTGTATAGCAAACGCCCTGTTCCAATCGCAAGGTACGCTGATCCTTGCTATGTAACTTCCCGTTTCTTTCCTGACATGTAGCTGTCACAGGGAGGATTGTATCTTACCAATTAGAGGTTGACAAAAGATTAAATGAATTGAAGGTTTCAATCCCACTAGCTTTTGAACAAATTGACTAATTACAAAATAAATCTGTATTTCTTTTAAAACAAAAAAAAGTTGCATTAGATGCTATCCCGAAAAAGACATATAACCCATATACAAAGCCTTACTGGTCACCTGATGTCCACGAAGTCCATGAAGTGGCCAACACTTCAGAGGTATATGGATTGAAAATGGGAGGCCGAGGGTATTAATATGTTAACTACAATCAATGCAAAGACGTTAAGACAGAATTTAGGCAAATTCAAGAGCAAACTATTATTGCATACGAAGAAAGTGGTTTTATACTCTTTATGACAGACCCCAAGAATTTGGATAGTTTCTATCCATACTAATATGACACACCATTTGAATGACCTTCTGCTATCAACATCCCACAGCTCATGACTCTTTGAGCCTCATGGATTTTTGCTGGCTGATACTAATGGGATAAAAAAAAATAGCACAGAATCGGCAAGGGGGCAGATTCCAAACCGCACGATTTATAGCCACTTCGTCAATTTGTAGAAAGGGAGTGGGTGTTGTCAATAATTTCCTTTTTCACTAACATAAACAAATGTCTGTGGCCGCGGCAGTTGATTTGCATCTGCAGGAAGTACAATGTGAAGGATTTGGCTATTAGTCATTTCCGCTCCCACACTCGGATTTGTTCAAGATACAAATTTCCTTGCACAAGGAAATTGCACTGTTTCTTCTGTTTTGAAGTTAACACCGTAATCTCTTCAAAATTTAAGTGAAGACATGAAACTGGCAATAAGATGTTTTAAAAAATTATCCATTCAATGTAAAACAAAGGGCGTGGTGACCAGGATGAGTCATGCATATGATCGAATGGAGCAACCTGAAATGGCCTAAAAGCGTGAATACAAATCACTAACAGCTAGTCTGTTTAGAAGTATTTTTTTAAACATCTTGTCAAGGATGAGAATGGCATATGAAAAGATTATAAGTCTATGTTTGTTTGTAATCTGCATGCTGGAAATACACCCAATATGTCAACACAAAAAATGGCACCAGCCTACCACTGACAGACATTCTAAAGATGCAAAGATTATCAAGTTGATATGTGTATCGATAATGTATCGTATCGTAGGCTGTGTATCGAGAATCGTATCGATTAGTGGAAGAGGTGTATCGTTTCACCCCTGCAAATGAACATTTTAGTTGGTTTTATGAACAGTCTATAGCAATGTTGTTATCTCCTACAGATTTCTAATTTGTCAGCCTCAAAGTTTGAAGCACATGCATTTTTTTTATTTCAAAGGAAGAGCATTTTAAAATCAAAAGAATGCATCATAATTTTAGAAACTCTAACGTAGTAGACACATGAACTTATGACAAAAACGTTTTTTATGTCATCATTTTTACATCTGAATTTCTTATTCTGGTACACTTGTGTACCAAAGATGTTTTAGCATCTAATGCAGACTTAACTAACAATTAAAGAAAAGAAACGGAAAGAACTTGATATTGGTCTTCCTATTTATGATAATGTAAATTAAATTACGAAGAAAGTGTGTTTATACTCTTTACGACAGGCCCCAAGAATTTGGATAGTTTCTATCCATACTAATATGACACACCATTTGAATGGCCTTTCGCTATCAACATCCCACAGCTCATGACTCTTTGAACCTCGCGAATGTTTGCTGGCTGATATTAACTGGCGTATACTGCCGGTTATTAATCCACATAGTACCTTTACAACAGGCAATTGATGCAGGCGCATGTAACTTAATAATCCGTGTCGTTTTTGTATTCATTTGAATCTATTAAAAAAGGCTTTGTTACTTCGTGTTGTTTTTTTTTTTTTTTTTTTTTTTGTTGTTGTTGTTGTTTTTTTTTTTGTTTTTCCCAGCCACAAATGAACATTTTAACTGATTTTATGAACAGTCCATAACAATGTTGTTATCTCCTACCGGTTTCTAATTTGTAGGCCTCAAAGTTTGATGCACGTGCATTTTGTTTGTTAAATTTCAAAGGATGTGTATTTTAAAAGCAAAACAATGCATCATAATTTTAGAAACTCTAACGTAGTAGACACATGAACTTATGAAGAAACGTTTTCTATGTCATCATTTTTACATATGAATCTCTTATTCTGGTACACTTATGTACCAAAGATGTTTTAGCATCTAATGCAGACTAAACTAAATATTAAAGAAAAGTAAACGGAAAGAACTTGATATTGGTCTTCCTATTTATGATAATGAAAATCGAAAGAATTGTCAAAATTTACATAAACAGTAAATTTCGTATACACTGAAATAAATCATAATGACACTCAAATTAGGTTCATTTTAAATATATTTAGTGTTTTAAACAGTAAAAAAATGACGTTTTTGTTTGCCAAGGAATGAAATCATACTGGTTATATTCTATCTATTGCAATATCAGCTTCAAATATATGTGAAATTTACTGTGTATACCTGATAGGTGTTGCAACACTCTTGATACATTGCACACATTTAGTCTCAAACCATGTCATAGAGAACAAAACATGTTCATCAAAATTCTCCAAAGAAAATTACTTTGGAATTGATGTTAATAAATTACACAAAACAAATTATTTAACTTGTATAGTCAACAGTCAGTACTTGCTCAGCGCAATATATCTGAGGAAAATTTCAATCCCTTACTAAACATTGGCGAATTATCATCCACTTTTCATGGCAAAAGCATTCATATAAATTTAATGTCAGTATACATGAAAACGAATAACACAGGTATTGTCCGCCACTAAAATTATTCCTCCGAATTCAGAATATATTCAGACACTTGTCAATGTCGGATAAATGCCTTACGTAATGTTTTCTATGTGTTATTTAGGAAAACGTATGTAGATTCATACTTCAGGCCTGCGCATATTCTTTCCATGTTGTTATGAATTAGCAGAGAAAGAAAAAGTTCAATGGAGAGAAACAGTTTGTTTCTTCAAGTTTTTTTAGTGGTAGCAAAATGTTACCAGAAAGGTTGCATACAGTATATTTACCATATATTCAAATGTATTCACAATAGAATACCTAACATATATTGTAAAATATCAAGTATGCATCTATCTGTGCTTATTACAAAAACCAAGAATTATTTTATTCTATTATTTACAACTAGTCCAAATACTGCCTTATGTGACACATTGTCCACACCGTATAATATTTCTATTTGAAATTAATTCTTTTTGAAGGTTTCAGTCGTTATGATATCTGAACTCATTAGACTTTATGCCTATTCAATAATTTCATCATTTCTTTCCAAGTCCTGTGGTATATTATAGGTTGTGCTGTGCACCATCTAACTGCTAATGACTAGGAAAACTCTTCATCTAAGTACACTGCTGTATGGTACAGATGAGACTTAGGTTCAAACAGTAGATCTTGATGGAATTCGATTTACTGTTCCTCAAAACTCTGTATATAGATGCACAATGGTAAGGTATGAAAAATGAATATAATAAGGATAATTAACACATATGTGTATTCAAAGTTAATTGTCCCAAGAAGTAATGCTGTTGACAAAATGTAATCTGAGCTGCAAGACCCTTTGTTTCAGGAATGAATCTGCCATCTGATATGTAACCTTTGACCAGAGCAGTCCGGAAAAAATTTCCTCCATATTTAGCAGGTAAATTTACATAGTTTCTCTTTTAAAAAAAATGTTGCTAGGAAAGATGAGAAGCAGAAATCAATGAAAAGTATGTGTACATTTAAAATGGTGCAAATGATTTTGTTTTGTTTTTATTTAGCTATCTGAAAAAAACTTTATTCAAGCATATTTTGACAAAATACAAGAATTTAATCTGTGTATAACGGTGACGGGTATGTATGCGCGTGTGCTGTGTGTGATTAAAATTTGCATTTAACTGCACAGTTATTTCTTAGGGATCAAATAAAGAAAGTTTGTAAAGTTAAAAATGTTCCTATGTATACCTTGGATTCTTCTTGTAAGGTACGCTTCTTTGATGTCCTTATTCTATGTAAGGTACGCTTCTTTCATGTGAGTACTCTAGGTAAGGTACGCTTCTTTCATGTGATTACTTTAGGTAAGGTACACTTCGTTCATGTCCTTACTCTTGGTAAGGTACGCTTCGTTCATGTGATTACTCTAGGTAAGGTACGCTTCGTTCATGTCCTTACTCTATGTAAGGTACGCTTCGTTCATATCCTTACTCTATGTAAGGTACGCTTCTTTCATGTCCTTACTCTAGGTAAGGTACGCTCCATCATGTCCTTACTCTAGGTAAGGTACGACTTCTTTGATGTCCTTACTCTCGTCAGTTTTGCAGAATTCATTTTCTCTTAGAGTATTTCTTCTGCTATAGAGAGCAATTGTTCCTGGTCAGGTACATGAACATCATCTCCAAAACTGTAAAGGACTTTATCGTCTGAACACGTGGAGATACAACAATATTGAAGAACGTCAAGCAAAGTGGCACCATGAAACATTGTAGTCAATAAATAATCTATCTGAGCTTGAATTAGGCTTCCTAACTTCCTCATGGCACTTTCTGACGGCATCCATGTCTGTGGATGTCGGAATTCTTCTTTGCCAGGCATTTTGATTATAATTTGTCTCACTTCTTCAAAGGACAATTACACAATTACAAGGTATTTTTAATAATCATACATCAATACATACATATAACAAACTGTCAGCTTTTTGAAAATGTAGCGATGACGATGATATTTTTTTCTATGCAAGCAATTTACACCAAGTTATTTATAGGGCAGACGGCGATTTACCGCGAACAAGTGATACGTGACGTAATCATTATATCACAGCACTGGCAGGCGACTGATGGCTGTCCTCACGGCTAACAAACGCTAAAGTCAGTTTGGAAATGCAGTAGAACTTAGGAAACTAATAATGTTTCGGGTCGTAATTCTTTGTTCGAGTATTTAAGTTGTGAGTTTTTGAGGGTTGCTGGCAAGAGAAAGCTCTACCCCAGAATGGAGCAAGTGTTTCGAGTGATGCCGAATATTCGAGCAAATGATGTTTGCGTGAGCTAAGTTATAATGTATACCCGTGACTGAATCCCGATATGTGTTATCTATAAGAACACTGTTAACTCGCATTCCTGCACATTTAGAAGTGTTGAAATCATAGTATTCAAAACAAAACCTTATCCTTCTCGATTTATTCAAACAACATCAAAATCTAAAATGATATATATATCTTAGTGACATGAAGCTGACATCTGCATTACTGACTTTTAAGACAATAAAGAAAAGGATAGTGTCATATTTTAAGCATATTGGTAATTCCATACCTGTATTATCTCTTTAAAGCTTAAATGAAAGAGCAAATGCGGAAATATATTGGAGTCAACTTTCGGACGTAAGAAGATTGGGGGGGGGGGGGAATGGTAATGGTTTGCGAGACTGACTACAACTGTTCCTGACGTAACGAATGTCCGACAACAGTTCACAGATTTGTCATGACTCTGGTTAACTGATACGTAAAGACTTTGTTGACTTTGAAGTGACCCCTATTCTACCCCATGTACTTCATACACTTGCAGTATTAAACATTACCTTTTCAAGAGTATATTGATAGAAATTTTGATATTGTGAACAATCTGATTATTCAGAATGTTTACATTATGATTACCTTGTGAGTTTTAATTTCAGGTGATGTTGAAGGTTTGAAGTTGTTCCCTTGTGAACTAATGCTACCTTGCATAGTTTACATTTCGCCCTGTTTATTTTGTTACGACTCTATGGTCTAAGAAAAATGTAACAGAAAGAAAGTGAAACCAACAAATCAAGTAAAAATCAACAAGCAATTTATTACTAGATAATTAAAATGAAAAATCAAAAAGTCACTTACAGTAATGTGTTTTGAAATCCTAATAATCCAATAAGAATGATTGTTCTAATCACAAGTCCTAAATATAGAATGTTCCGAATTCACGGCTGTGTCCTTGAATGTTATGATGTGCTAATGGTCTCCAAAGTCCCGATGTATTAGAAATCTTGATGTGCTGATGTCAAAATGAAGTATTCCAAAATCTCTGAATAAGTTCAGTTAAATTCCAAAATCTTCAATTAAAAATCCAAAATCCAAAAGTTTATGAGCACTGTTATAATCCAATGAATATTTAAAATAATTCCTCTCTTAGAATTTGGAATGAATTTTCACAACTGTAATAGCTCTTTACAAGACTGATGGTAATGTCAAAACTGAAAAATGTCCACCAAACATGGTATATATAAAGATTGGTCACATGACAGAATGTTCTAGAATATGAGTCATCTTAATGGAATTTTTACTTGTAAACAAAAATTCAACCTTGACCTTCAAATTGAGAAAACATATTGATCAAAACAACCTAATTCAAGGACACTAGTTAAACATGTTTTTCCTGATAAACATTAAGATTTAAGCAAATATTAAAGTGAAGAAACATTTATAATTTCCTAAAATATTTATAATATTATATAAACATCATACATAACAATTTCTTTTGCAAAATCCTGCCAAACTTGCTTGTAAAACACACGAATATTGGAATAAAAAGTCTCTATTCGAATATTCGCCAAAAGAATCCTGATTCGAATATTCGAATATTCGTTTCCTCTATAGTCTAGATATTTTCATTGCATAATACATTTCTTGTTCGCAGTAAATCGCCCTTCGCTATACAGCGACACAAACGTTTTATGAACAAGTAATGAAGTTTTAAAAGAAAAGCGAGACTAGCATAATAAAAAAAGTCTAATGAAGTCAGCATCTCACGTTTTCTGTTTTCGAGGGTTTGGGGCAGGTAGGGTTTTAGTGTTGCTGGAAGAAACTGACGGCTAGATATTGGTACATTTATTGCATACAGTATTGCATCTATGTAAAACACGTAAGCATCATAATACAAGTAAAGTATATTCAAAAAAGTTTCTTTAAGTACACATTAACTTTCCTCAAAGAATAAAGAGGACACGTGAACTATTATTTTACTTGTCAATCGGCTTATATTAATCCAGTGTTTGTCATGCGAACACCTGAGGTTACATAAAGACTAAACTGCACTTATTTAGACAGGCATACAGACATACAGATGGATAGATAGACAGAAAATCATGTAGAAGATATTTCAGCTTTTTGATATAACGCAAGGAAAGATGATCGTTAATATCATTCTCCTAGGTGAGGTTTTTATTCATTAGGCCTCTGCACGTGATGACGTAAATTAAGCGAGATTTGTATTCACAAGGCCTCTGCACGTGATGACGTAAATAAAGCGAGATTTGTATTCACAAGGCCTCTGCATGAGATGACGTAAATTAAGCGAGATTTGTATTCATAAGGCCTCTGGGCGTGATGACGTGGATTAAGCGAGACATTTCTTCACAAGGCCTTTGTACGTGATGACGTGGATTAAGACCATATTTAGTCAGGATTAAATAGGTTTACTGAAAACAACTAGTGTGTTCCATCACATAAATTTCGGGACATATTTCAATACAGAGTCCGGAATCCCAGGCTACTTGGTTATTTATTTTTAGCCCTATGTTTTCCAACTGGCTCAAGTCTTTTTGACGTAATTGAATCCCTTCAATCTATTGATGCCCTCATTATAATGTTTCCTTACATAGTTTTATATTCTTTGAACACATGAACTCTATTTGAGAACAAGAAATTAAACAGATTACATACCGGAAGTTGAGATAAGTCCTTATCTTCGTCTTTTGCTTCGCTCTTTATGGACAAGGAGTCCTTTGAAAAGTCCAATGTCATCGTTTATGGAAACATTAACCTACTGATAAGATAGTGTGTTCATCAGCACTGTTGCATGTATTTATCTTTATTTCGATTCTATAAACCTTGTTTCTTTTTTCTTTCTTTTTTCTTGAGAGAGAGAGAGAGAGAGATAAAGTTAATATTTAATACACGATAACTTACAGTATGCTGCAGAAGTCCTGTCATGTATTTGAACATGTAGATCTACGATTCCTGCATAGAAGGCTGCCCTGCTGTTATGAAATTACACACATCGAGCCCTATTCATATTTACAGATGGCGCCTACTGTGAAACTAGTTATGAGACATCCAGTTGTAATAATCATTCTGACTTAAGTGGCATGATTAGTTTTGAGACACAAATATATCGTTGATAGAAGAAACAGATGGAGAGAGAGAGAGAGAGAGAGAGAGAGAGAGAGAGAGAGAGAGAGAGAGAGAGAGAGAGAGAGAGAGAGAGATTTCCAGTTGTAAATATTGTTTAATAATATTATAAAAATATTGGGTTTGCCTCTTCTTTCTAAGCATGATCATCATCATGCCATCATCTTTTTGGGAGCCGCAGTAGCTCATTTGGTAGAGTCTGACACGTAATGCAAATATTGGGTTGGGCTCCGGAAAGACACTTAACTCCTATTTCCTCGGCATGATATAGTAAATAATTCCGTTAAAAATCAAACGACCAACATCGTTTATTTTTCTTCCTTTTACATCATGATCGATACAAAGATACAATTCCATCAGATACTACACTTACGTTCATTTACATAAGATCTCTTTATTTTCCTCAATGTCTGAAGCGTGACTAATGTTGAGGTTTCCTTTCTACAAAGTGATGCTTGCTGCCTCTATGCTGTAAACATACTTCCCAACAGTATCATATACAATATCCAATTCACCATCACTGTGAAAATCAACGCCCTATGTTGTCCTTCAAATGGCTGCAGTGAATAAATTATCAGCCATTACTCTGTCAAGATATTTTTTTTAATGGATCTGTTTATATTGTTAAGAAGGATATGTAGGTTGGACCTGTCGTTTTGGTATTTCTCTGTCAGTCTCTCTCTCTCTCTCTCTCTCTCTCTCTCTCTCTCTCTCTCTCTCTCTCTCTCTCTCTCTTTCTCTCTCTCTCGCCACATGAATCTAACATATCCAAATTGTACTGTTAGTACAAAAACAACTATTACTACGATCTATCAATTTGTCTGTTTTTATGTCTCTAGTATTTTCTTTATTTTTCTTTCTTCATTTTATTTATTCATTCTATCAAATTTGAAATTCATTATCATATATATTGAACATCTGTAAAATAAATAATCCAACCCAATATCCTAAATGAACGTTTGGAATTTGTAAGACTCTTTAAAAGTTCAATTATTTTTTTATTATGTTTATATGGACTGTTCTGTTTTGTCAATCTTTGCAATGTAATATGTCGTCTTCTCGTACTCTAAGTATAATCGATAAATCAAAATGGATTTTTACTGGTCGCAAAATCTCTAATCTTTCTACTCATTATTTTGACCAAGTATGGTTCAACGTCTTCAAAAAATAACAAATCCTGGTAATTTCTCCAGCTTCAAATCTAAACTCGTTTAGATGCCTATTAAATGAGTTCTGGAATGTTCTGGTGATAATTGTCTTTTTTCTCTGCTTTATAATTCTGTTATTTCTCTACTCTTCTCTTTGGAAGGCAAATTAGAGAAGATTGTAATCTCCTTCTTCTTGATTATGGTATTTCTGTGCCGAGGAAATTTCTAGCCATTTATTATATTACATTTTTCAATAGCCATTTATTAAAGTACATTTTTCAATAGAACATTTTCAATCTTAAGAACCAAATTTAAAAATTCAAAATTTTAAGTTTTAGAAATAGTGCTTTTGTGAAATTTACTTTTCTTGTCATTGTACTTCTTTAAACAAGTTTTCCACACTCACAAGTACTTCTTTTCTCTCTCTCTCTCTCTCTCTCTCTCTCTCTCTCTCTCTCTCTCTCTCTCTCTCTCTCTCTCTCTCTCTCTCGGCTCTTTCATGTCGTCCATCGCGATATAAAGTTTACACAATCTTTGCATCTTTTGGTAGTGAGTATTACGGCATTCTATCTCATCTACTGGTTTATTTTCAACACATATAAAAGATCTCTTTATTCATTACTACCTAAGTATTTACATATGAATATTATTATTTCAATGCCATAATATTTTTAAAATTTATTTTAGAGGATGGGGGCTTCCAACTGTTAAAAAGAATCGTCATCTCATTTCCATTTTACCAGCAAGTATCTTGTACCGTTCATTTTCTTCCTCTTCAAAATTGTCTTAAACTTGTACACATCTTGCTCGTTTATTTGCAGCTTTAAATGTATTTTTTTATAAAATTATTATCGCATTCAAATGAGTCAAAGCATATTTGTATGTTCCGTTCTTATCAATGCTAAGGCATTTGATGAAGTAGTGTATTTTTCTGACTTTTGCAGTAAGGCAACGATGGGGATTCACCACTGTCTGAAATATTATCTGTTTTGCTTAAATTTTGGATGGTGTAAAAGTGTGGTCTAATACAGGTGTTTCAAAAAAATAAATGTATTAGAAAATAAAAATAAAAACAATCATCTGCCGATCTCTATCATCAAAAAATATTTTCCCATCTTTTAAAAAGCAGGATAATTGCATATTATTTTTAATGAGCATAACGTTGGCATTGCTAGCTTTTAGTGACGGGAAACCCTGCTAAAATGACTGAAAAATATCCAACCTTGTGAAATAGGATACAGCTATCCATTTTTTATTTGACACAAATAAATTGGTATGATCTTTTCAGCTGTCTTCATATTACAGCTTCAACAAATTTTTACTTTCTCAAAATCTATGTATAATTACTCGCCAATAACAACAATTGAATTTTCAAAATAATACAGTTAAATTGTCGACGAAAATCAAATTTTTGAAACCTCTTTATTAAATTCAGTGACTAAAATACAAAATATGGTATATCCTTGTGCATTCTATTGGGCTGAGAACTAAATATACGATGTAAAATTTTAAATGTGACCGTAATATTTTATTTTTTTGTTGTCCTTCTGTTATCACCTCAAGATGAGTTGTCAAATCCTGCATATTAATTTCCTGTATTTATTCCATTTGAAAAAATATATTACATATTTCTTGCCATTTGTATGACCATTGCCCTTAATTCACTCACGGTTGAAATATACAAACGTGACGTCATATTTCTGACCTTTGCCCCTAAACTCACTCAAGTGAGATTAAATACCATTTTATCACTGTTGGTTTATGCTAACGTGGCATTCTACTTTGAATTTCACTTTCTGCCCCTGCTGTTTTGTCTCAAATTATGTCATAATCCAATACATTTACCACGCAAAATTGCAACCCTATGGAGGGTTTGGAACATTAAATTATATCATAATCCAATACATTTACCACGCAAAATTGCAACCCTATGGAGGGTTTGGAACATTAAATTATATCATAATCCAATACATTTACCACGCAAAATTGCAACCCTATGGAGGGTTTGGAACATTAAATTATATCATAATCCAATACATTTACCACGCAAAATTGCAAACCCTATGGAGGGTTTGGAACATTAAATTATATCATAATCCAATACATTTACCACGCAAAATTGCAACCCTATGGAGGGTTTGGAACATTAAATTATATCATAATCCAATACATTTACCACGCAAAATTGCAACCCTATGGAGGGTTTGGAACATTAAATTATATCGTATTCATTCGGACACTATCAATCAGACTGCGGGCTTAGTCAATAAAATCTTTTTTTAAAAAAGCATTAGTTTTGTAAATTAGAGTACTTAAGTAAATTTAACTATTTTTTATGAAGAATACATGATATTGTCAAACGTTATGTAAATTAGAGTACTTAATTAATTTAAACTATTTCTATGAATAATGCATGACACTGTCAAACGTTTATTAAATTTAATTATCTTAGTTCTTACAATGAACATTACCTATATAGGTAAATGCCCAATTCTAGGAATTTATATCTAAAGTAGAAATGTACTTCCTTATTGATCAATTATTTATCTTGGTGTAAATTGCTTATTTAGTTTAGTTTTAATGGCGTTAATAGGGTTTAGACTATTTGTTCGTTATCTTGGTGTAAATTGCTTATTTAGTTTAGTTTTAATGGCGTTAATAGGGTTTAGACTATTTGTTCGTGTTATTTAGTTTAGTTTAAATGGCGTTAATAGGGTTTAGACTATTTGTTCGTGTTATTTAGTTTAGTTTTAATGGCGTTAATAGGGTTTAGACCATTTGTTCGTGTTAACTTAATCCTTAAGCTTCTTATGTGAGGGCTCTTCGAATGCTTCCGTGCGACAGCATTCTCAGAGCCTATGGCAGTATTGTTTTGAGTCAGAAAAGTTTTACAAAACTATTTTTTGGTGGTGTTTTGGAAAACGTTTTATTGTGCAGAATGTATGTGGTAGTGAGCCAAGAAATTGTTTTTCCTAGGACGTTTTATTGTGTAGAATGTATGTGGTAGTGAGCCAAGAAATTGTTTTTCCTAGGACGTTTTATTGTGTAGAATGTAAGTGGTAGTGATCCAAGCAATTGTTTTTCCTAGGACATAGTTTTTTATATGGTGGGATATTACATGGTAAGCCATGGCGTTTTTTTTAAGTCTGGCGGGCGTGTGGGGTGGGTAGGGTCATGGTGGGCGGCAATCTTATTTGTTCGGGGGGGGGGGGTGATGTTGGGTTTTAAAAAAATATTTTAGGGGTTAGGATCAATGAGCCAGGACATACGTTTCTCTTCTTACTATCATCATCGTCACCTTCATCTTCATCATCTTCTTCTTCTTCTTCTTGCACTGTTATCATAAACTTCTTATGTTTATTAGCTAGCTCTGTGTTCGCAAATTCACCCATTTCACTTAGACAGCTATCACTACATAATAAACTATACTTTTATGTAAAAAGCATCAGAAAAAGGATACGCGGAAGATAAATAGTAGATGCAGTGTAGAGCCCTTGGCAATAATCAAGTCAGCAGACGACACATATTTATGGTGACTTTCAATTCATGGCATGTAAATAAAAGTGATATACATATTCTAAACTTACCTTGATATCCCGCTCGGATCGATTCAGAGGAAAAGCAAACAAGTATTAGTTATTCTAAAACAAAAATATCTTGCCATCTTTTATCTGAACCAATTGGATGCCGGATTGAATCCCATTGATGTATTGTGTAATATCAGGGTGTTACATAAGAAGGTTTGTGGAGAATCTGTATACTTTTTAATAAGGTGGCGCTCTACAGCTTTGTATTTTGCATAGGGTTAGATTTGTAAAGAAAAAGAATTACCCAGGTTTTCCACACTGGTTGTCCTGGCTATTTAAAAAAGACCTTGTATATCTTAGGTATTGTTAAAAGAACTTTTAATTCCCTTTATTTTGGTGTATGATTGATTGGGTACAATTTGGGTTATAGAGTATACAGCTTGGTCTTACTTAAGATGTGCAACTTTCAACAAACTGCTAGCCCTGCTTGCTCATTTTCACTTCAAGGACTTCATAGGTAATTTTTAAAAAAGAGCCGATAACTTTTTATACTTTTTATATATTTTGTAATTCAGTCATTGTTCGTTCAGAGGCTGGTATTGCCTACTCTGGAAAAATTCGTTTCCCTATTTTAATAACTTCTGAAAATAGTGTACTTTTGACTAATTCAGGCTGATTTTTCGAGTACTTTGGAGTGGACATTTCTGTTTGCTGTGTGCTTAGATCATGTGCAATTTCCACAAGTACAATATGTAAAGAAATTTCAGCCACAGTACATAAAAGTAGCATAGAGGTATGCCAGCATTCTCTTCCTTGCGCATGTTGCAAATGCAAACAACTTCACCTTACAACTATCACTCTCAGAGTACGTAATATCTACAGAGCGCCCCCTACGTTAACTTTCACTACGTGTTTTCAGGATGACAGCAATTTGTAATATGACATGGATTTAATGTAAAGACTTTTTGACGGAAAACAACGACACTAATCCTTTAGAATGCATTGTTAAAAAGTTAATGTAACATTTAGAGAACATTTAACACATTGTGAACACTATTCAATTGCAAAATCTCGCAATGCGGGAAAACATCCCGGCGATCTTGAGACTCAGAGGTCATGGAATATCAAGCTGGGCTCGTTCTATAGATTGCACTTACTTTATATTTCTAGAACTACCATAATGACAACAACTGATCTAAAGAATAGGGATAAATTCAATAAGAAAGCATTGCATCAGTGAGTATATATACCTTAACATTCACCTGGTGTGACTCCCTGACGATAAGTTTTCTGACGAAAAAAATATATTGCTTGTTAATCAGACTAAAGCGTTGCTCAAGTAGTAGTATAATATCGATTTTGTATTTTAGTTACTGATCCAGGTCTACCCCCCCCCCCCTCCGCCCACGTGTGAAAGTTACCCACATACGCACATGTAAGGGGATAGTCATGTGGGGTAGAAGACTTCAACCTAGATCAGTAACCAATAAAATCGCTGTTGTACTACTGTTATGTATACACGTCTTTGAGATTGTCACGTGACAATCACAAACGCATATGCAAACATTTACTCGACTTTTACTGCCAGTAAACCCATTACCTCCTCCCCCCCCCCCCCCCCGTTGTGTATCTGTTTCGGAGTTGCCGGTGGTTTTCCATTTCCGTAAGCACAGTCTCGAACTCAGCCATGCTAATTATTTTATCTTCGATAGCCAGCGAGTACAGTTTACTAATTGTATTGAGACTACATTATGCTGCCGCGAGAAGATCCGAATAAACACGTATTCGTGAATGTAATCCTATCGAAATTATTTTGCTAGTACCACTAGAAACACCGGTTACTACTGATATAGCCCCAACAATAAATCCAATTGGCCTACCTATAATAATTGTCGTGGCCGTGATTCCAGCCACGCCAAGGCCAACAGTTGCTGCCGCGTCAAGCCCACAAATCGCATCTACAACAACATGCATGCGTTTGCATTTCATGCGGAACGCGGTCCTCTTGACTTCATCTCGCAGCTGTTGTTCCGCTTAGATTATTTTTTCACGTCGGTAACATTGAGGGTCCATTATTCTTCTTCTATTAATAATGTGATCGCGTAGTATAATTGCTCGACAATCTTGCCTTGTTCATGTGCAACATGCACACGCACTTCAAACCAATTATCCTTTTTTCACTGGTACAACTGCTATACAATCATAGAAAATATCTTCCTGCGGAATATTTAAATCTCCGCTCAATAACTGTTACACGGACAAGTGCATTCTTGCTGAATAATAGTCGAGATTTTTTTCTTCTTGGTTGAGTCAATGTCGGTTTCACATAATCAATGGGGAATTGAACCTGGGTGGATTCAGTGGTTAATTCATCGTTATATAAACAGTCTTTGGCTGATTTTACACCTGACGGTTATGCAGTCAATGACCGGGAGCTTTCACGTGTTAATGCTATAACGCCAAGCTGACCTCGAGTTGGCATGGCCACACCAGGATGGTCCCAACTGTCGATTTCTATTTGACCCGTAACAAGATTATAATTCAGTGTATACGAGGGTATATTAGCACTGTTTTCACGCTGATATGCATCGACAAGTGGAACGAAATCACTATCAATGTTAGCATCACTGGTTAGCCGATCCAACACCCCGTCGGTAAGTTCCGCAACCTCATCACCGCGGTCATAATCAATCACTTATATGCAATGATAAATCTAATCTTAAACACAAACACCGAAGACGGTTAATACCGGTTCATCCACAATATTTAACCCATGTATCTCTATTATTTTGTCCTAATTGATGTTAAACGAGCCTGCAACCTGAAAAGATTTAAGTGACTTATCATGTTTATCTAACCTGAATAAAGAATCCTTAGATTCTAATATTTTGGCTCTTTCAATGATTGTCATTGTGCAACTAATCGAATACCAAATGACCCCCATGTGGTAGTAGACGATTACACTATAAAGAAATAATATCCTTAATTGTTTTTTAATTTAGCGTTACAAACCACGACCTTAATCTCACTAGTTTTATATCCACGTATTGTTTTGTCGCAGCATCATCATCATCGATTGGCTCTTGCATCAGTTGAATTCGCTTTCCATTCATGATAAGGTCTCTATTCATTTCATCGCCAGACTTTTTGACTTTCGATTTTGTATTTGTTTCGACGTAGTCTTTGATAAACGCAATCGACGTTCCCGAGTCTTTGATTCCACCGACTTCACTGATCACGGCCAGGTTTTGCGCGACAGCGCCTCGCAGACTCGCAACAACATCTTGAATGTCCACGTTAGACGTTCTAAGTTTTCAAGTTTGATCTTCAAAAATCACAAGCTCGCCTGGGTCAACACCAATAACAACCCGGCCGGTAAACTCAGTCAAATCCGCTTTGGTGGAAAACTTGCTCAGATCTACATCAGCGCCGCGTCTGGTTGAGTAGCGTCCGTAAATGTTAATAGGCATTTTGTATACTATTAAGTATAATTTCTAAGTGACAATGCAAAATAAACAAGGTGTTGGTGAGCGCTCAACTGCACGCAATGCTTTAACAACAAGATGACCGCATATTGGCCCGTCCAGCCGAGTTCGTAACTGCAAAGTTGAATAAACCAGTGGTCGTCCAAGTCGACCGCCTCGGGTTAAATAATCAACAACTTCAAGTTTCTGTACAAGCCCATACGAGTCAAATTATAAAAGATGTCGAGGCGTTATCACGTATGCAACCCTATGAGTTCTCGGTCCTGTTGATGAATCCAGGTTAACAATGCCGGTTTCCCTTGTGTGTGGAGTCATCGACCCAAGTTCATCCCGTATAAAGACACATCGGAAATGCTTGACTAACATTGTCATAGCGAGTAAATCAAAATTGGTTAATGGCAAGGTCTTTTGCGAGTTGTACAGGGCAGTCGACGTCCTCTACCTGAGGCTATTCTCTGAATCGTTCCGGGTAATCGTAGATCTTTTCCATTTTTCGAGACGGAAAAAAATAGATTTTTCCACCGACCGCTTTTTTCAGAGCCATTCCGGATGCAGTTCTGACAGCCCATAACGCAGCCACTTTTGCAACTGCAGGAGCCGCAACCGCTAACAAATGGCCGCGCGGAATGGAAATATTCCAGCGGTTTTTTGCATTTGTGCCACCTCTGACTTGAATAATTTTAATTGTCACCGAGGTGTTCTTTCGTTTTGCCTCGTTAAGCCGATTAAGTTACGTTTGGGTCAGTCACATGGGGATAATTACAGTTAACTTGGTTGGAGAAAGGCTCAATGTGACCCCGCAATCGTTTCGTATTTTCGCAAGCTGGTTTGGTCTAAGGCCAACCTTAACTTCGTGGTAGGACATTATTATTTAACAACGTAACAGGTTTAAATATGAATTTTCCACAGGTACGTCAAGGACTCTGATTCGGCCACCTGTGCCCTCCAACAATAGAAACCTATCGGAAAGTATCTCAGCAATGCATCGATAACAACCTGTGACGAGGGGATTGGCGCCAGCATTGTCGGCGAGAACGGGCCCACCTACACGTGCATGAAAGTACATGTCTACCACAGACTATTTAAACAGCTCTAAGTGTTCCAATGAAAAGTAATAAATCGGTGCCGCTGGAGTAATCGACAGCAGATCACCCGGTTCCACAGTTGCGGAAAACCCAAACAGCATGTAACCCTGAGCAACTACGCGTGTGGAAGCTTCACTTTCCTAACTACCACTGATATCTTCACAAGTCAGATTAATCTGAATCGTATTTGTGATTTTAACAATGTCTGGCGCAAAATTTTATCTCATGCGTAAGATTTGTTTGCCCTCAGGAATCTCCTCGGGCCAACCGAGAATTGTTCTTATTGACGACCGTCTGATGTCAACTGAATACTGTGCAGATTCGATCGAGATGGCAGAGCTGAATGTAGACTCGTGTTCGCGTATAGAAAGTTTAGAGTCTTTGCCAGTCACTAATGTGATTCTCCGTCGAATCTCTTCATTGATCGATTCCATGTCGTACGTGCCCGCGGAAAGTTCAATATTATTCCAGGTGGCGCGACCATTCGACGAAAACACAAACGAGTTACTCGCGGGAAGACCACCAAATGGTCTTGATCGGATATTAGGCCAACAGTAATACACGCGCAACGACGCCAATGCAATCTCCAGTGTGCTGGATTCTCCCGCGGTGATTGGTGTAGAAAAAGTCACGTTAAATTCTGGTTTCGCTGATGAGATCGTAATCCTTGAGGTAACGCTCGGGGTTGTGATTGCAACGAATTGCTGCAACGCAGCATTGACTTCGTGAAGAATCGCCTCAGTACTCATCATCGGTGTACGAACTTCGTTCCTTATATACATCATCGATGTCTTCAATAAGCTCATGCATCAATGAACGAAACGTCCCCGGTTCCATGATATCGTTGGTGAGCAACCGCTGACAAATCGCCGCGGCCTCATTAATGACTTCTGGTGCGTTGTTGCCCGCTCGAACTGTCTCCACGAGTGTTTCCAGCCGATCCACAAGGTCGTGAGGGTCACACAGTCCGCCAAGGCTTTTTCATTCCTTTAGTTGTTCTTTTAGTTTTTCTTGTCCTTCCATAATCCTAGCCAATTCTTCTAGTTCAGATTCGGATTAATACGAGTATTCGGAAAATCTATACCTTGTTTTTCCGTATTTGTGCCATTGGAGGTAAATCTTCATGTGTGGGTGCAGGTGTTTGGGGTGTAACTTCATGTCTTTATGGTGTAACTCCAGGTCGCAGTTGCTCCATGTATGCACGTGATGGTTTCACGAACTGCTTGTCTATTTGTTGTTGTTGTTCCTTGAACTGCCTGTCCGTTTCTTCTTTTTCACTTAAAAATGTAGTATATTCTTATTGTTGGGCTCGGGTCAATCTTTCCAATGGAGGTGTTTTGCTTGGAGGTTGGGCATGGTACAAGGGTCCATGTTTTGTATAATTGTCCGGGTTTGCGTAGACGTTTAGCTCGTTTATTTTTAGTCTTTCAATATCAACTTCTTGCATAAATACTTGCAGCATTTCGTTGACTTCGTCAATGTTTCCATCTTCAACTAATTTATGTATTCTATTATAAAAATCAAACAGCGGGCCAGTGAATTGTTTAAACCCAGTAATTTCCCTCTATACCCACTTGGTCCATACATCTTTTATATTCGATGGTTGTTTTCTGCTCAAGTACTCTTTCCAGGTGTGTGTGTGGGGGGGGGGATCTCAAAAGCTGCCCTTAAAGATCCACTGACGACCTGGTTCATTAACATTTTGCGGATCTGTTTTCATCACTGACTTGTACACGGGTGCTGGTGGTCGTGGAAGATTCTCAAGTGCTGCTCTAATGTTTTCCTCACGTTCCTGTGTGCCTATTGGAATGTCTCAATCTGCGTTGGCAACTGTTCAATGGCTTGGGCTGTCCTGACAATCGGACCCGATTTATCTTCGGTTCCCATCATTGCGGTGATGGTTTCCACAACTTTCTTTATCTCTTCCTCGATTTCACGTGTAGGCTTGAGCAGTGGCGCAAACATTTCTTCGAAGCCCACTGCGAGATCTTCCCGTGCAGTCTATCTCGACTGTAACGCATCTTTGACACGTTTGCGGCCGGCTACAACATTTGGAATCAGTTCCTGGTGTTTGAGGGCCGCTTGACTGCGTCGCTTCACATACTCTGCTATGATATAACTGGCAGGTTTTGACATTATATCTATCCCAATCGTTTAAATTGCGACGATTCTTGCGCGGTCCACCAGTCAAGTCAATAGCGAGGAAACTATACGGTTCCTGAGTGGTCTCCGAGAACATATTTCGAAACTCATCCCATGTGTTGTCACCAGCGCACCGAATCCAACGAATGTTTGCAAGACCATGTGAGTCAATGCCACGAAATATCATTAATATGCTCCCGGATTACTTTAGGCACGTGTGCGTATCGTTGAGTTAAATAGATCACATCTGTGTTTTTGTCATGACCTCAGGAAACTATTCTCGCGGGATTGATTTGGTGTTCAAGCATTACATCGTCGTAAACGACATGATTATTTTCACTTGAAGCAAGGTTGTCAATGGTAGGAGCTTCATCAATTCTGGAAAAGAAATCAATAGTACACGGTTTGCTTCTTGGCGACGTAAAATCTTTGAGTACATAATAACATGGTTGATCGTCACCCGACAGCGCAATCACGTACATGCGATCCCATGTTAATCATCTCATGATCATATTCAACAACAGTTGAGTTTTTCCTGATCCGGCGGGACCAATGATTAACGCGCGAACCGAGTTTGGAAACATGTCACCATGCTTATGTGGTCTGGGCTTTGCCTGCGCGGAAAAGCCAATGACGGTAAAAGCATCTTCGATTTCTCTCAACGCGGATCTTTTCCTTTCTCGTGATGCCATGTTGAATGTCAATTGTTGCATAATACAATCATGTTTTCATATCGTGTGCGATGCCGCGCAAAAACACGCACTGCAAATTCAACTCGGATTCAAACACGTAATGGTAGAGCCGCGATCGATGGAACTTGTGTTCGATGTGGAGCAAAGAAGTTCATGTTGGTGGGCAAAGTCGTCTGTCTTCCAGGTCTATCGGTATAGCTAAAAGCTCCATGTCTAAAAAAAAAAAGTGGTGATGTCGCTGCTGCATTAGTAAAGCTACCGGGAACACCATGAACCAAATACCCTGGCGAAACTCTACCTAGATACAATTACTGTGGGCCTGCGACTGGATATACGACTTGATTCTAACAACCAAGCAAAGCCTGGTGATGAACATGTAAATCGTGTCGATGCTGCATGTTACCGACATGATCTCGCGTACAAGGCATCAAACGATATCCGTGCGTGTCAACGTGCTGATATAGATCTCATCCATGACTTAAACGCGATTAGTACTATACTCTGAGAAAGAATCGCTAGATGGATCATCAAAGCAGGTATGAAAGCTAAGAGTCTCATTGAAGGTAAAGCTGTAATATAATAAACATGGATCAAATCTACTACAGTCCCCGCAATTATTTAAAAAGTAAAGCAGCCGTTGAAAAGTCACTCAAAGGTCACTCACGGTGTTGCTCGAGAATGGTTGGCTAAACAAGCGTTATGGCAAATTTACTTACCCGTGCCAAGGAAAATTTCCCGTGGATGGTTTGATGTCCAAATCCTAACGAAGTTCACGAAGCTGATCTTTTGTTTCTTCCGTATGATCGCGTACATGGAGGAATATACAAATACGCGTTAATCATCATCGATGTTGCCAGCAGATACAAGGAAGCGGAGCCGTTGACGTCTAAAGATTCAGCAAGTATCGCCGATGCGCTTAAACATATTTACACACGCGGACCACTAACATGGCCACGACTATTGCAAGTGGATCCGGGCAAAGAACATCTTGGTGCCGTTGCTGCGTTGTTAACAAATCATAAGGTGCGGGTTCGTGTTGGACCTGTTAATATACATAGCGACCAGACTATTGTGGAAAGATTTAACCGTACACTTGCGGAACGGTTATTCGGATATCAGTACGCGCAGGAATTATTGATGAAGTCTCGGAGTGCCCGATGTCGCGAGTGGGTAACACGGCTTCGTTCAGTCATACAAGCACTAAATAATGAAATCACACTCACAATTGGATTAAAACCTGCTGAAGCGATTCGACAGAAGACTGTCACTAATACCTACAAAATGATTTCACAACCACCGCCGTTAGAACGACTCGGAAACAATTTTGTTCGGTATCTGTATGCACCGGTGAGTTAGAAGGTGGACAACGTCGTGCCACTGACCCGGTATGGTCCGTCGATGTATTTACAATCTCGGACCGGATTGATACTCCGAGGCAACCAACACGATACCGTCTGGCGGAACTAAAGCCTAGTGGACCTCGTCCACGAAGCAGAGCATTTGTGCGAGAGGAATTGCAAGTCGTACGGAACAACCACCAATATTTATTTTGAAATCACAAGGTGGTTTACAATCGCGTGGTGCCCGTACGCGTAAGTAGTAGCACTATCAGGGAAAATCCACCGTTTAGTGTCAAGCGGTGACAAACTAATTATGTTACATCGGTACACACCAATTCGATGATGCCGCGACTGAATGAGATTGGTCGCATGTGCGAACTCACTTCGCTCGCGGAAACATTCCACATACATATCGTGCCGGAGAACCCTTTCAACAATTACACGTGAGACTATTTTGCTATCTTTTTGTTTTCAGATCCGGTAAAAACAAACGAATACAGTTTGGGACGCAGTCCCACGTATTCCTCGATAGGCTTGCCCGAGCACTCATCTTTGAACTTACCAACAACCTTTTTTGTTTACATTTTTGAATAGTGGATGATCTTTCGGATGCTCGCTGGTGTAAATTCGTTTACTAGCGATGCCTCGCCAATGTCCGCGCACACATCATTGATGGTAATATGCATCAACAACGAATCCGTATCAGTGTACAGCTTCTTGATATTGTCACCGTACCGTGGTTTGATCTTGTCGTAGTAAAACTCGTACATGAGAGGTTTAGATAAGTCAAATACTAACGCGCCAACGTAGATAGGCTTTGTCAGCTTCAGTTTCGATTTTTTACTGTGTACGGCAATGAGTCCACCATCAAAAATCTTCTGGGACTCGAATGCTGGGTCAGCAATAAGCCTTCGAAGCTTGTTTTGTTCACTATCACGGACAAAGTCAGCGCAAATCCGTTTCCGAAGATAATCCATAGTCTTACCGAAGTGATCATGAATTTAAGGAAGTCTTTCTCAAACTCGTTGGTGGCCTTTGTCCTCAGATCCGTTTCCATTTGAATCCAAGCGCTTTGAGGAAACTTTAACACTCGGTGGTTTTGCATATACGCATCCCCAGTCGCAGATGCAGATGAATGTTTCTTAAATGGACTATATAATTGTTTTTAGTTCTCAGGTTCGGAACAAGCTTAGTACAGGGAATTTTGTTTGACTTGGTTTAATTCGCAACTGTAGATTGCATGCACAGTGTGCGGCTCCCCTATACACACCAGTGATATAACAGTGATTGTGAACGTTAGAACTTTCAGTCTCAAAGCGACCATCACAGATTGAGCAATAATTGGCCGCGGGTCATTATCATGTCTTCGGGCGAGTAGAGCTGTCGTCGGGTCCATTTTGCTATAACCTCGAGCGATAAAAGAAACATCTTAACCGTGTTTATGGCGCTAGCGCCATCGCCGCGGTACAATATTGCTCCATCACATCTGACCACAATTTAACAAAACCTGCATGCGACTTCTTAGGCTACTTGCGTTGTATTTGTTTGCGAAGCTTGCTCTGACGACCTGGTCGTTCACAGGAACATTCAAACATTCGAAGTCCGCATAGATGATATACGGTACTTTCAATTTTCATAGCACCGCTGAAAATTTCAGAATATTTTTACCAGGTTTTGGCATAATCGTACGCTGCGGCTTTTGCTAATTCCACTGCAGTAAAGGTCATGGACGGGCAGTGGTTGGGTGCTAAATATAACGTATGCATGGAAATTTCCTACCCTCGTATTTACTATGGCGGTATACCATTCGTGGGAAATTGTTGATCCACAGGTAATGGTAGTGCGATTCTGAATCACGCAATAATAACAAATCAATATTAAACCGCCGGCGTGAATCTTTGTTTTGTGCATGTGTGGATAGTCGAATCGGTTGCGGACCTTTGCTCCAGACAAACACTTTGACGACAATATCAGGTTTGAGTCGTTCAAATTTGCTGATTTCAGTAATTTGCATAGGAAATTCTATATTACCAAACTTGAGTTCACCCAAGTATTGCCAGTATTTCCATGGCTGATCTGCGTTATCGGTCGTGGGATGTAACGCGGACGCGAGCGTCGATTTAAAACATCGATTGTCTTTGTTTTTCAAATTGATTACTGACCGCGGTGGAATACACTCTGACGTTAGTATCTAACTCGATCCGCGAACAGGATTAAACGGGGGAAATATGCAGTTGAACTTCCGCGCATCTATCTGCGTTGATGCATTTTTCCAACGTCTCGAGAATCTGTGGTCTCGGTGTATTTACGGTTTAAGATTATAAGTGGACAACCATGAAGCCGCGAAGATGTGGTTTTTAATCCATCCTTTTCATGGTTAAGTGGCATACTTTAACTCCAGAGGTACCAGATACGATTCATGGGCGCCTCTTTGAAAAATGTTTTACTGCGTCTTTACCTGGAGCGTATTCGGTCGGAATAATTGCCTGACAATCTTGTAAATCACCACGGGGTTTATGCAGATGAAACTCGGGTACTTGTAATTGCTTTGCTTTTGCGGCAGCCTCAGTAGCAATGGTATGTGTGATACGGCGACGAAGCTCTTGTTTATTACCAACTACTTGTGCTATTTCAGCCCGCTTGACCCGTGTAGGGATCTTGACTGTGCTGCTATTTCAATATGTGGCTTCACAGTCAGCCGTGGCTCTTCTGGAGAAATTCATAACATTACAAGTATGCCATCTTTTCTCATACAGCTCGGAATCCTTATCCCACGCTCTCGCGCGAGTTGCCTTCCTTGAATCACAGTTGGCATGCTTATATATAAGGAAAACTATTGTCTAATTGAGAAATTTTTGTATTATCGTTTTTACTTTACCAGTGTCAGAAACTGCAGTCGTTTTAATCTTGACTATTATTTCATTTACTTCTATGTCTGTTTCGACGTTGACTCGTTGTGTGTTTCTATAATCATAATTTCCATAACAGCAGTGTTAGCGAGTCTTCACCTGCGCGCGCGATAATACTCGCGAATTGATCCGCATTCTATATTTAGGACTTGTGATTAGGACACTTAGGATTATTGGATTATTTGGACTTTAATTCAGGATACTGTAAGTGTCTTTTGAATTTTCACTTTAATTCTCTAGAAATAAATTGCTTGTTGATTTTACTTACATTGTTGGTTTCACTTTCTTTATGTTACATTATTTTAAGACCTAGAGTCGTAACAATATGAACTTTCCATATCATGTTTATGGGCGCCCTGGTGGCTTTATATCAACAAGTTAGAAACAATGTGAGTCGGATTGCCATTAAGTGTGTTAGATCCCCATAGTGACCTACAATATTAATTTCCCATTATACCCCATACAGTCCCATTTATTCCTTAAAATAGCAGCCCATGTTAAATTCCTAAAAGGCCTCAAAGTGACCCACAATGTTGAACCTATAGAAGTTTTTAATATTAAATTCCCATAATGACCCACAATATTAAACCTATGGACATATTTAACATTAAATTTCCATAGGGTCGCATAGTAACCGAATCCATAATGGCAGTAGAGTGGACTTTCTTATAGGAAAGATCGGTAATTGTAAATTTCCATATGACCCCATAGTGATCCCCAACAGTAAAGTTCCATAGGGCCTCATATTGACCCACATTGTTAAAGTTCCATAGGGCCTTATAGTGACATTGTTAATGTTAAAGTTTCATATGGGCCCCATAATGACATCCGAAATGTTGAATTTCCACATGGCCCTATTGTGACCCCTATAACTGCTTCCAATGTTTTAAAACCGAGTCCAGATAATATTACCTGCTCGTTTGAAACTATGAATGATCTCGATTATATCTATGACCCTTGGTTCTTAACAGGTAAAATAGCGTCTGATAGTTTGTGTTGTCGGCTGAGAGAGAGAGAGAGAGAGAGAGAGAGAGAGAGAGAGAGAGAGAGAGAGAGAGAGAGAGAGAGAGAGAGAGAGAGACAAAGACAGAGACAGAGACAGACAGACACAGACACAGAGAGGGGGGGGGAGAGCGAGACAATTTTGTGTGAATAGAGAGTTCAATGACCTGTCCCATCAATTGCACTTTTTTTTTAGATCAGCACAACTATGCACTCTATCTTGTTCAACCCAGTAAAGTGTGCACCTGGAATACTTAAAGCGAAGCCTTTACTCAAGATTTATGTCCCTTTTGTCGTTGGATTTTACGAGTAAGCTAAGGTGAGTCACTTTATCACACCTCTTGACTGTATGACTTCCAGACTGACTATGTACCTTACAGTTACTGGTACCTTGACTGTATGACTTCCAGACTGACTATGTACCTTACAGTTACTGGTACCTTGACTGTATGACTTCCAGACTGACTATGTACCTTACAGTTACTGGTACCTTGACTGTATGACTTCCAGACTGACTATGTACCTTACAGTTACTGGTCAGTTACCTTACAGTTACTGGTACCTTGACTGTATGACTTCCAGACTGACTATGTACCTTACAGTTACTGGTCAGAACAAAATATATCAAAGTTGAAATAAAAATTAAACTGTCTTAACTTTCATCGACTTTAAGAGGGAGTCGCTGTAGCTCACTTTGCACTTGTAATTCAAGGGTCGAGGGTTCGATCCACGCCCAGGCCAGCCTGATTCGGCTGCCTCGGTGTGTCCTTGCGAAGGGCACTTAGCTCCCATTTCCTCGGCAAGATATATTCAATAATGTGTTAAAAGTTCTCTTAAAACTAAAAAAAAAAAAATGGACTTCAGGAGAAATAATATCAGTATAAATTCTAAGGCTCCAAATGTCTGAGATGGATTTTTTCGTTTCAGTTTAAGTTCCACCAGTTACCTTCTTACCGCCGAAAACATTTAACTTCTTACCGCCCAAAAGATTTAACTTCTTACCGCCAAAAATATTTAACTTCTTACCGCGCAAAACGTCTACTACACGTGCAGCTACTAGTATATTTTCTTCGAAAGCAGTGTCATAGGTGACTTCCAGAGAAAGAAAAATTGTATGTATGTATGTATGTATGTATGTATGTATGTATGTATGTATGTATGTATGTATGTATGTATGTATGTATGTATGTATGTATGTATGTATGTATGTATGTATGTATGTATGTATGTATGTATGTATGTATGTATGTGTGTGTATGTTACAGTCACTCTGGCTTCCGAAAAGTCAATTATTTGTGATGAACATGTTTTGGTTTTCAATTTTACGTCGAAAATTTATACGCGCTGTATGCAAGAATTTAGCTTCAATGTCTGTTTCATGAAATATTTCCCTTTATATACAATTTAAAAAAAAAAAAAAAACAACAACAAAAGCGAATAAATTTGTGCGACTAGTTTTGGATTTAATCCATGCTTCTTCAGGAATAAAATATTTTCTTTTATATACAGAAATTAGTGACTAACACAACTTTCCAAATATAGCACAGACCTGAAAAGATCATTTCCATAGGATTTTTATTTGTTTGGTTCCGTTTACAAATGATATAATCATTTGTTGCTGTTGTTTGTTTTTTTCATTTTTTCTCACATGGTAATACTTTGAACTGATTACGCCGGGCATACGATCCAAAGGCAATATGTGGATTTTATTGTATTTCAGACATTCTTTAAATCTTTAGAAATCGTTGTTAAACTCCTCTGATAACTGTTTAGTAGATAAAGTTGTACTATTAATAACAGACGGTATATATACTACAACTAAAAAATAATCGTTATTTAAGATTTCGCACAAAAAGTAAATGAATCCAAAGATCTCCGGCAACGCAGAGAAAGCGAATAATAACATCAGCAAATATAACACCAAAGAGACAAGTACTCAATTTTAATACAGTAAATGGTGCGTTTTTCTATTTTTTAATAAAAAAAAAACCTCAAGTGCAATAAAGACCAAAAAAAGTCATGATTGAATAATACCGAATCAATTCAACCCGGAGCAGACAGAAAGATTGAGGCAAAACTCGTTTCAAATGATCAGAATAAAAACTGCCTTTGACCCTTTATACACCTGTTGTACAGAGAAAGGACTGTCATGTTTCTTCTTCTTTTTTCTGCTCTTTTATTTGCATCTTTTCTTAAGATAAATTTACTCTGATTATCGTCTTCTTCCGCCTTTTTAGGGAGACTTGCTTTTTCTTCAGCTTCTAAACTGCAAGCAGTATACAGGCTGCAGATTGTTTCATGCAAAGTTCGAAATTTGTCGAAGTCAATATTAACTAAATACTTGATAAGAGATAGTGACATTTAAAAGGAGAAGAAAAAAAAAAACTGGTTTATTGGAACCAAATATGGAGTTTATAAAATTCTTCAGTTACAGCACTCCCTCACTTTAAGACTCTTCATTATAAGGCCATTCTTGTTATAAGGCGGATATGTCATGGATCTTTCATTATGTAGTATTAAATTATATGTATAATATACTTCATTATAAGGTTTCACTATAAAGCAGTCTGCTATATGGCTGCCATATACAGTGTTATACTGAGGGAGTTTTGTGCCTGATTTCTTTATTTTATATGTATATAACTACCTCATTATAAGTCCCTTCATTATAAGACGGTTTCACTATAAAGCAGTCTGCTATATGGCTGCCATAGACAGTGTTATACTGAGGGAGTTTTGTGTCTGATTTCTTTATCTTATATGTATATAACTCCCTCACCATAAGTCCCTTCATTATAAGACAGTTCCTGTTATAAGCTGATTATACGCATGGACCCTTTTCTTTTCTTCTTCTACTCGACATCACTCTGGTACACAAAGGGCAATAATTCTGCCCTTGTTATAAAACTCCTCTACTAGTATAAATAATGTATATATTATCAATGTATGTTCAATAACTAAATGTTTTAAATAAGCAGTCGATTATATCAAAATTCATTATTTAAAATTCAATTAAATTAAATCAAATAATTCTCAAGTGTATATAAAATATTGTTATTTATACAATAAAATATTTTGATTATTCAAATTTCAAATACCTAGTTTTCCTAGAGTCATGATTTGTACGGTATATTTAACACTGCATAAGCAGTGGTATTTGTACTTGCTTCGGCAGTACATATACTAAAATTGGAATGATACAGAGAAGATTAGCATGGCCACTGCGCAAGGATGACACGGAAATTCGTGAAGCGTTCCATATTTTTAAATCCTTTTTTCTTTCCATTCTCTATATTTGTTCATTTTCTTCCATCTTCAAGTTTAGAAGAAATGCACAGGAATTAGAAAAAATGACTTCTCGAGACATTCCTTAACTGATTGATTAATCGATTTTCTTTTTTCTTTTATTTGCTGAGTGAAGATAAATCTATATATTCCGTTGTTTGTCTGTGTTTATTTATGTATTGAAGCAGTATGCCAGCATAACAAAATCGAACTTTACAAAACACTTCATTTGTTTTCAGTTGCACAATATACATAAAAGGGCCAAACGAAATCATTAATTATTCAATTATATACCCCCATTTATTCATATAAACTCTTCATTTATTCAATACAAAACCAAACATTCTCAATGAATACATATATTTGCAGGTAAGACTTACAAAAAATGCAAACTGTATAACTGGAAGGCGAGATCGGAAAAAAGAATTTAATTTTGGACGGTATAAGGGAAGCAACTAATAGCATACCCTTTCCGAAACAATTGCCGTGTTTTGTAAAGTTTGATTTTGTTATGCTGGCATACTACTTCAATAAATAAATAAACACAGACAAACAACGGACCATACAGAGTTATATTCACTCAGTAAATAAAACCATAAAAGAAAATTGATTAATCATTCAGTTAACGAATGTTTCGAGAAATTAATTTTTCAAATTACGGTGGATTCCTTATAAAGCTTCGTTCAGTCGGTATGAGGAATAATTTGTAATTCATTATGTGTTTAAGTTGCGCCTTGATACTTTGGTGAAATTCATAAACAGAAAAAGAAAGACCATCTAACGTCCAACTCCATTTGTAAATTTTTTACTGTTGGATAAATATGCAGTTTCAAATCAATAACACGTGTTAAAAAGAAAAAAAATGAGTGCGAGTCTATAAGTAGATTTTCGTTTGGAACCCATTTTCTTCACACTAACACTGCTCTGTCTTTACCTATAAAATTATGATTTTCTTTCATTTCCCTCCTGTATTTCATTCCTTTCTTCCTTCTTCACGGTGCAAAAACATAAATTGACTCACTTCACCGTCATTAATAAATACGTCTTGACACAATTGTTACAAAGCAAGGCAGAAATTCTCTCTCTTTCTCTCGTATAGAGTAACTCTAGATATTGAAGACCTTAGCACAGGAGTAAATCGAATTCCTCAGACATTGACCTTCTAAGTGATACCTTCTGATAAATAAGGTCTCTATGTGATAAAATTATCATTAATGTGGCACAAAGTACAGTACCTCTAAGCTCCTTTGGCAACAACAAAATCATACATAAGCTGCTACAATGTATATGCGATTACAATGTTACAATGTATATGCGATTACAATGTTACAATGTATATGCGATTACAATGTTACAATGTATATGCGATTACAATGTTACAATGTATATGCGATTACAATGTTACAATGTATATGCGATTACAATGTTACGATGTATATGCGATTACGATGTTACAATGTATATGCGATTACAATGTTACAATGTATATGCGATTACAATGTTACAATGTATATGCGATGGAAGGTTCGAAATAAGCCTCTTGTCCGTAAATACTGAGTTAAATTGATTGCTAAATGATTAAAAATGTCGAGGAAATAGCGATTTCTGTGGAGGGGACACTGGACCGCCAGTCTAACAGTGACTTGTATTCATCTTTTGATGTAGTAGTCTGTCTTTGGCAGTTCATTTTTACCTGATAATAAAATTGGCAGCTTCTGATATAATATTTGTGTGGTTGAGACTGCGAGCACTCACTCATTTAGACCCCTACTTTAATCCTATTCATTTTCTATTTGTTCCCTCCGTGTCTTTGCTATTCTCCCGGTTTAATTTTACATCCTTTTCCAATCATGGTTAATAAAAAATAATGAATTTCACTTTTAACTGTAACTAGGTATTTTTTTTTATTTTTTTTTTATTTTATTTTTTTTTGTTGTTGTTGTTTTTTTTCGTAATATCCGTTTAAAATTAAATATATTAATATACGTGTAGCTAAGAACATCTTCGCCAATAAAGGGACTTTATAATACTTGCAATGAGAACAATTTTTAACCAAAGGCATGCCTATGAAGAGAACCACGTTTTACAAAGAGAAAATGATCACGCATTTTTATTAAATAATAGCTGCATATGAAACTTCCTCATCCAATATGCGGTATTGTTTATATAGTTTGTTTAGGTGGGGGTAGGGGGTTTGATGGGGTGGAGGGGGGTGGTAAAAATTGCATGTATTGAGAAAATACGAGTACATATTTACACGTCTTCAGCAATCGTGAGCAGTCCTAACTTCTCTCTCTCTCTCTCTCTCTCTCTCTCTCTCTCTCTCTCTCTATCTCTCTCTCTCTCTCTCTCTCCTGCAAAAGATTTCGACGATTTTATACATGGCATTTTTATTTGAGGTTTAGCTGATAAAGAAATTGCTAGTTGATGATATTATATCTTTCGTGATGTTACGACGGTGAAGATGTACTCATACTGCTACATCCACCAACGACACACCTCCTTCCCATGATGCAATCAGAAAACATTATATAAAAAATTTTCACACTCGACAATGGTAGAACAATTGTGATTCGCAATGCGGGTTCCTCTTGTGACGTCACACGGATGCGAGTCACGGAAACTACCGATGTTGTACGTGGCCTAGGACGAATATTTTGACATGGTAATTTAAACTTAAATATCTCGTTAACCGTTCATCGCATTGAATCGAAATTTTCATATATTGCATAAATCATCATAGTCAATAATTTAGAGGTAAGTGATATGGGGGTCTCAGGTCTACCTTTAAGTGGTCGAAAAATTATATGTATCATATACTTCATTGTAAGTTAGTCTCACTATGGGAACCATGTACAGCGTTATAATGAGGAAGTACTGAATCATATACTTCATTGTAAGGTAGTTTCACTATGGCTGCCATGGACAACGTTATAATGAGGGAGTACTGAATCATATACTTCATTGTAAGTCAGTTTCACTGTATGGCTGCCATGGACAGCGTTATAATGAGGGAGTACTGAATCATGTACTTCAATGTAAGTCAGTCTCACTGTATGGTTGTCATTGACAGCATTATAATGAGGGAGTACTGTAGAAGACTTCTACTTTTACTTGAAACCGAATTGTTTGAAATCACGGCTCCACTGAAACGAAGGTTTTCAAAATTCTCAGATATATTTTAGTCATTAAAGGCAGTCAAAGCTGAAAATGTCATGAAAATATTATTAACAGCTATGAAGATACTCCATCTCAAATTTGCGGATAAATTCCCTTTCTTAGTCTTGGAAGCTTTAGGAATTAAACCAATTTTGGACCTTGTGCTGAAGAATGAAATTTACGTAATAGGTTCCGACTGAAAGAGCGTAACTGCTGTCATTGACGATATTGATTATGAGCAAAAAAAAACAATGATGAAGAAAGCAAATTTATAAAATAAAAAACCCTCTGTAATCAAATTATAACAGGGTTTATGTTTATGTAACGCGCAAGATACACACACACACACACATATATATATATATATATATATATATATATATATATATATATATATATATATATATATATATATATATGGTGGTGGTGGTGGTTTTGGTAATTAGGTATTTTTGCAAGGCAAGGTGAATTTGTTGCAGTGCGAACAACTTTTGTATTTACTCGTCTAGTGCATAATTTTAACCATGAAACTATAAAGAAAACTTACTCTAAGAAACGTTCCGAATGTTTCACGTTCATATTTAAGCGTTCGGGGGCGGGGCGGGGCGGCTAGTCACCACCCACCCACCCACCCACCCACCATTCCGCCCCTGTATTACGTTCAATAACCTAAACGACCAATAGGCTGTGTTTAATAAGATACATTCAGTGGTATTTTATCGTAAATTTTACTTCCTAAAATTTGACTAAACTTGACCTTTCACACCACAGTGGTCATGTATTCATATTATTGTGGTCACTGATATTATGGGCAAGTAACCTAAACTTTACGACTACATGTTTAAGATGTCAATTAAAAAACTGAATTTGAATGCTTTGGACTTTGTCAGTTTTCTGTGAAGTTTTGGACAGTGAAAACAAAGTGTTTGTTCTGGTAGCAGTTTATTAAATATTTGTACCAATTTGTAATTGCAATAATGTAATCTAGCTAATACTGTTTGGTAACCGAATTTTGGTTTCAGATCTAACATTGTTTTTTTTTACATGCTTCATTTTGGCTTTCGGTATAGGTAATGGAAGATATGAACTATGAACCGTGCTGCTCCACAGTTCATCTTGAAAGTCAAAGAATTCAAAAATTCATACTCTCCTCTGCCTCCACGTGATATCGTGAAGATTAGAACAGTTAATTGCCCTAACAACAAAAATGTACTAAATAACATCAAAATAATTTTAGTCTTTATGGATGAGTTATTCTTACTCCATTAGGTTTAACTAATACTGAAATTCTCATCTTCACCCGATCATTGGAAATGTGTCACTATGAAAGTTTATATACAGAAACAACATCTTCTCTTTTCAAATCTTTACCCGATCATTGGAAATGTGTCACTATGAAAGTTTATAAACAGAAACAACATCTGCTATTTTCAAATCTTTACCAGATCATAGAGAATGTGTCTACGTTGAAAGTTTCTACACAAAAACAATATCTACTATTTTCACATCTACACCCGATCACACTTAATGTGTCTACTTTGAAAATTTATACACATGAACATTATCTACTGCTTTCACGTCTTCACTCGATCACACTGAATGTGTGTACTTTGAAAGTTTATACACAAAAACAATCTCTACTGTTTTCAGTAGAGATCCATTTGTCATACACGACTTTACCTGATCATATTGAGAATCTATATTTTTACTCATACTCATCTCTAAATTTCTCCATTTTTATAGTCTGGAGCACGATATGCTGGGATGTCTGCTGATTGTGCATGCACATAGATTTCAAGATGAACTAAATACTTTTGTTATTTTTAATTTTATATGTTTTGCCTTGGGTTTTCGAGACAAAAAAAGATGACTCATTTTGCAGTTATAGTCGGTAACAAAGTCTTTTTAAATTAATAGCTCATTCTTTGTAATATTTGTTGTTATTTTCCTGATGATTGTGTAGTTACTAATATCAATCGATAATGATTGGGAAAAGCCTATCCTAACAATTAATAAGTCATTACCTACCACACTGGTAAGTCTACACTAGTGTATCCCGCTTAAAGAATACACTAAAACCTAACAAAAGTGTTGTTATGTTTTTTATTAATTAATTTATTTATTTATTTATTTTTATATTTATTTAAAATTGGAAGCTGGGTAATTAGAAAACAATCTAAGTTTTAAAAAACGGGCGAAGATCGTTGCACAGTGAATTGAGTTGATTTTCAATCTCTTAATTACAGTGACTTATTTTAGTCCAATTTTGGTGACCACGGTCTTAAAATCACACTGGAGAGTTTCTTCTTTCTTTGTATTTATATTTCTTTCTGTCTAAAGTTATAATTCTAATAGCATGTATTGATATTCTTCCATTGTTTTTGCTCCATGCACTAGTGTTAAAAAAAAAAACTATCATAAACTAGCATTTTTTCTTTATAAAGTGGAAATATATTCCAATAGAGGATTTTCAAGGGTCCTTCAAATAATGCGAGAACTTGCGAGGTTTCACTTGAGGGGTAAACCGATCATTACTTGGTTTAGCCACTGAGAAATTGTTAGTAAAGAACAATGAGACTCTGCAACGTGTTAAACTTATGTTTTAAACATGAATACTTTTGCTTGATGCAAAAAGTATACTAGCAAATATGGATCTCCAATTTGTTACAGACAAGCGAGTTTTGATTAACCAGGACGGATATTTATTATGTCAGCTGAGAATTGTGAAAGATCAGCTTTAAATTATGTTGCTTTGCTCCTATCGATGGGTACAAAGAACACACAAAGATAAACTTTAAATTAGGTTCCTTTGCTCCTATCGATGGGTACAAAGAACACACAAAGATCAACTTTAAATTAGGTTGCTTTGCTCCTATCGATGGGTACAAAGAACACACAAAGATCAACTTTAAATTATGTTGCTTTGCTCCTATCGATAAGTACAAAGAACACACAAGGATGTTGCTTTGCTCCTATCGATGGGTACAAAGAACACACAAGGATGTTGCTTTGCTCCTATCGATCAATACAAAGAACACACAAGGATGTTGCTTTGCTCCTATCGATGGGCACAAAGAACACACAAGGATGTTGCTTTGCTCCTATCGATGGGCACAAAGAACACACAAGAATAAAATAAATATCTGATGTTGTAGATTAAATAAAATAAACAGAACATGACAGAACATTAATGATTTGATGTATGCAAAAAAGCACATAATCAGTACAATACATAATTCATGTACAATACACTGTTGCATACATGAATGAATGAATAATGGCGATAGACACCTGTGTACACATAAATCCTCCTCCTCAGAGAGAGAGAGAGAGAGAGAGAGAGAGAGAGAACTAGACAGCGAGCTAAGATAATCTAAGTTCGAATGCATTATACTCATATTTACCTAGGTATTTTACAGTTGTTAAATCTTCATTTATAAGTAATTGTAGTAGTTTACACATGCTTGGTTTCTGCCAATAATAAGTATCAATATACGATTTTCTAAGTCAGAGGTATAGAGGACAGATTAAGACAGATTAAGACAAAATGGTATTCATCTTCGACCTCATTATTTACACAAAGTTCACATTTCCTTTCATGCCGTTCGTTTCCTACATGCCTACCAGTCTCGATACTTAATGAGTGTAATGAAACCCATTATTTCTTTCAAGCCTTTCTGTGGCTGGCGTTAGCAATTATTCTAAGATAGAATGTGGTTTCGAAGAGATCTTTTATATCTTTATACATATATGACGTTTTCGAAGCAAAAGCTGAACTCCAGTCAGAATGAAATATGTCTTTTAGTCTTCGGTTAAAAAACGGTAAAAAGGAAGATATCTGGACTGAATTAGGGTAATACCACACTTCTCCAAAGCCTGAGATTAATAGTATATTTCTCACATTAGAAACTCAGTTTTTATAATTCTTTCTTTCGCAATCGGTAAACATTAATTGGTATATTTTTCGAAGAATAAATTTTTTGTGTTTAGCATTTTGAACCAGTACTTAATGATGCGCACATATTTATTTAGATGAAGTGGATATCGGCCCAACTCTCCGTATACAAACATATTGTTGGTAGAAAGTTTAACATCTAGTAACCACTTGCAATATTTTCTATGTACCCGTTCTATATTGTCTGCTTTCAAAAATCCCCAAATTTCACAGCAATAAGACAAAATTGGAGCTACAAAAGAATCAAATAAATCACACATTATATTGACTGCACATTGTAGGTGATTAGCTTTATTCAGAGGTACGCTTTAACGTCTTTGCCAGAAATAGTATCTGTAGCACATCGAAACGAGTCTCTGCTGGTAAAATCAAGTCCTAAAATAATTAAAAGTATCCGCAATGACTACAAACACATCTCAGTACTTAAAAAAGTCTAGTCACTAACTCTTTCGTTAAAAATCATAATCTATGTTTTATCAATATTTGAAAATAGATTCCATCTTATACAGCATGCATGTAACTTATCGAATGATGCTTGTAGACCATTTGCTGTCTCTGGAAATGTCACCATATCATCAGCAAACAATAAGAGATATAAAGACATTTCTTCTAAAATGATACCCGCCTCTATATTTGATTGTAATGCAATTTCCAGATCATTATAAAATAAAAACCGTTTCATTGTCTGTATGTCCTCTAATTAGAGGAGATTTGTGGCTTGTCGGCTATTTTGGAAACTTATGATGTGTGCGCCCGAAGGCAACCGGATTAGAAGATAATTGTATTTTTGCTCGGTGTAATAAAAAACACTAAATAAAATCCCCATTTAAAAGTAACATCTACTCTATCTCATAATTGACACATAGCGACTATATTTCCTTTCATGGTTTAACTATTGTTACAATGTTAAATTGTGAAATGAAGTGTCCTTTTCTGAAGAAAAAAATAAATTAGTTTTATATTTGATTATATAATCGTACGCTCCTGTAATGGTCATTTATTTTTCCTTTTGTTTATTCTCATTTGTGTGTTTTCAAAAACTGAATTAAATAGATTTTTATTGACAGTCTAAATAATAATTATTTTGAAGAAAACAAATCCTCATCAAATTTTAAGGCACATGGTTATATTTAGCCATCATGGAAATCTTTTTTAAGATTATTTTAAGTATTTTCGTGGAGAAAAAATATGCTCAGGGTATTAGAGGATCTCAAGCAGGGTTGTAAGTAATTCTACACATAATACTCTCCCTCCCTCCCTCTCTCTCTCTCTCTCTCTCTCTCTCTCTCTCTCTCTCTCTCTCTCTCTCTCTCTCTCTCTCTCTCTCTCTCTCTCAGGAATGTGAAGAGTCTGCAAATTGTATTTTCATTTGACTTCTAGCTGAAAATAAAATTGATAGTTTTTATATTCAATTTTCGTGAAGTTGAGACAGCGCGCATCCAATCGTTTTGTCCCCTTCTTTAATCCTCCTCTTTCGCCCTTTGTTCCCTCCTTCTCTATGTTATTCTCGCGGTTTGATATTTCAGCGACCGCATCCTGATATCTTTCCATGTTGTGACTTGAACCTACGTTTTTTGTTTTTTTTTTTTTAAATATCCGTGTAAATATATTAATGGAAGTGAAGTTAAGAACATATCCGCCAATAATGGGACTTTAATATCGATGCATCTGCTTCAGACAGACATGCTTGTGAAGAAAACCATGTTTTACGCGATATGCTTATAAAAAGAACTACGTTTTATTAACAGAATTTGATCACGCATTTTTTATATATAAAATAGTGGCTGCATATGAAACTTCCTCATCCAATATACGATAATGTTTACATATATATATATATATATATATATATATATATATATATATATATATATATATATATATATATATATATATATATATATATATATATAATACAATATATTTTACAAATCTTTGTTTAAAGAACAGTATGCTATTTGTTTTCTCTGAATTCAAAATGAATCATTTAATTTCATGGAAATTACTAACTGCGAAAAAATCGTGAAAAAACATGGCCCATGTAGTAACCTTTGTTCGTATATATATATATATATATATATATATATATATATATATATATATATATATATATATATATATATATATATATGTATGTATATATATATATTGGTCTGAGTATGTTTATGCTTTTGTTACATTGTCTCGCATACTGGCCTGTGTATGTCCACGCCTTTGTTAGATTTATGTACAATTTATTTTTATACTGTGTATGTCCACGCCTTTGTTAGATTTATGTACAATTTATTTTTATACTGTGTATGTCCACGCCTTTGTTAGATTTATGTACAATTTATTTTTATACTGTGTATGTCCACGCCTTTGTTAGATTTATGTACAATTTATTTTTATACTGTGTATGTCCACGCCTTTGTTAGATTTATGTACAATTTATTTTTATACTGTGTATGTCCACGCCTTTGTTAGATTTATGTACAATTTATTTTTATACTGTGTATGTCCACGCCTTTGTTAGATTTATGTACAATTTATTTTTATACTGTGTATGTCCACGCCTTTGTTAGATTTATGTACAATTTATTTTTATACTGTGTATGTCCACGCCTTTGTTAGATTTATGTACAATTTATTTTTATACTGTGTATTGTACTATATAGCAATAGCAGTAAATAAAACTTATTATACTTAAAAATAAAAGTGGGGTCCTGTAAAATTTATGATTTAGTTCCATACTATATCATACGTCTATATTCTCCTAATTTTGTTGACATCGTAAATGAAATATATTTCAATAATCTTTGTTTAAAGGACAGTATGTTAATTTTTATTCTATGAATTTATAATGAATCATTTAATGTTCTGCAAATTACTAACACTGAAAAAACTGATCTTAGTATACTAATGTTTTAGTTAGATCTTGTTCATCTACTGGTCAGAGTATGTTAATGCCTTTGTTTTAAAAATAAATGTATGTAGAATTTATCTGTATACTAAATAAACCTTATATACTGCAACATTGAGCAGCGTTTGTTATTTTCATTAGCTGAATTTATTATTTTAATGTATCCACATTATTATTGAAAGTGTATACTGTACAAGAGCAAAGATAAAAAGATGTATATTATTATTTAAATTAGTTTAATTGCAAACAATAATAGTGAAAACATCTGACCATCAATGTGCAAACCCTGTTTGATTAATGCCGCTATAATTAAACATCATTGTATCACCTTTGTTTAATACTTTGTTTAATCAGTGCGTCCTTAATTAATTTCATTGCAAACACTAATAATGGGATCATCTGACCATGAAGTGGCAAAACCCGTTTGATCAACGCCGCTATAATTAAATGATGATTTGAAATAACTTGTGATCTTTGGTTACATGGAAGTGTTATTATATTATATATGTATTAATATAATAAAATGTCTATTCAGAAATCAATATTTAATGCATTAAATATGTGCTTTAAATGAAATATTTTCAAACGTTTTAAAGGTTAAAATGAAAATAAGTTGGTTTACTGGTTCGAGATTTTACTCAAAAGATACAAATTCAACGAGAACAGTAAAGTACGTTATACTATTGTGTTACTCATCAATAACTCTTTACACAACAGTTTTTGAGTAAAAACATCGCGAAGAAAGCACTATTTGTATGAGAAAATTGGGGATATTTATATGCATTATTGTTTTTTAGTGTTGAAAGTCGGCCATATCGGCTTGATTTATTAAAAGTTTCAAAATGTTTTCAGATATACTAATACAAATAATAACTTTATATTTTCTTTATTGCAAACATTGAAAAGTTATTTTGGTTTAAAAAAATGTAAATCCGATAGCTTATATCTATTTTTTCTGATTTCGTTAAAAATGGGCTATGACCCCCCCCCCCCCTTAAAAATTGGTAACGGCGCAAATTCAACACGGTTTCTAAACGTTTTGCGATAAACAAGCTCTTCGTCAGGCGATTAAACAACTTACATATACAAAACAGACACTAAAAGCAAAATCTAAGAAAATTCTGTACTCCTACGTGTTAGAATCACTAGGGGGAATTTACAACAACAGATATAATAATAATAAGTTGTGCAATAATAAAATTAATAATAATAATATTAATAATAATAATAATAATAATAAACGAGCTGGTTATTGAGCCTATCACATAGAAAATCAACATGTTTTGACTTACTTGCAGGTTGTGAACAAAGGACGGAAACACAGCATGACGAAACAATAACGCCATCTACAATATTTGCGAAATAAATTATATCCCGGTAGAGTTATGTATGGAGGTTCTAAAGGAAGGACATAAAGAGAATTGTGTAGCGGTATAATGGACAAGGACTATAATCATAATCATAATTATAATCATAATCATAATCATAATCAAATAATAAAAAAAAAATGTACTTACTTCGGTAAATATTATCGCAAAAATTGCGTACGATTGAAAAACATGACTAGCTGTAATTTTAATACGACTGCAACAGGAAGATTGGATTTTTTATTTAGTCAGAAATCCCCATGAGTTTTCAATTGTAATATCCAGTATCGTTCCGTACGTGTGCGTTCTGTGTCGGTCCACCCCAGGTTTGATTCAATCGGTAGCATCTCAAGGGACTCAACTGTATGTCCAGTCGAGTTGTAGTGGTTAGTGACTTATGATTATTCATTCGCTTTCCGAAATCAACGGTTTCGCTGTCATATTGAGTGGCACAGATCTTGTAACTTCTGACTGATCGTGTAACTAACTCCTGTTGTCGAACTTCTGAAAGATTCATTCTCAAGCATATGGTTGCAAATTTGGCAACGCTTGTCTTTTTAGCGGTGTGTGCATGAATCTGTGGTCTTTGTTTGAGGTTACCTTGGCACGTACTAGATGGTCCTTGAGATTTTTAGGTCAACGGTACGCAACCATAAGAACTTTTTAAAATATACCCTTCAGACGTTTTGGACGATTCGATATATATATATATATATATATATATATATATATATATATATATATATATATATATATATATATATATATATGTGTGTGTGTGTGTGTGTGTGTGTGTGTGTGTGTGTCCACAATAGAATCTTGTAAACAAATAATATTAAATGGGGTTTTTAAAATACCTGTTGTTGTTGTCTTGTTGTTTGGGGGGTTTTTTTTAAATGGTGTACTGAAACATAGTTTCGTTACCAGTTTCCTTTTTTTCCACCCTGGGGCATAAACATGTTTTTGGAGGGATTTGTTCTCCTCTCGTTTAGGGTGTATGTATCCATACGGCTAGTTTTGATCTCTGCTTCTAGTTTATTTGGACTCTTTGCCAAAGATCTTAAATATTTGTCTCATTTATGCATGTAGTTACTTAATGAGTTTTGTTAGTGGCTTTTAATTCCATTCATGTATCTGTAGGAGACTGGTTTTATGTCCAATGTTTTAGTTTTATCGAGAGTAAAGTCATAACAAGAAAATATAGAATGATAAATAATATAAATAAAAACGGTATTATTGAACTGATTACATGTATGGTATGTGTTTGATTGAATCACAGTTGTTACATTTTTACAACTTCTGACCGGATTATACCAAGCCTGATTATCACTTCAATTAGTCACATAATCAGATAATTGACCTGCCAGGTGTTTATTCAGAGGTGTGTTCACTGCCTAAGCTTTGGAGAAAATGACGCAGCTGGCTTAATTGTCATTTATTATCCTAGATTAGGGAGTAATCAATTAGCACATTTATCTGTATCTGGAATCTTTCCGGCCACCTTTCCTGTCATTTCACAAGGTTGAGGTATGTACATGTAGGTTGTTTACAAAGTGACACGTGACATGAACCGTATAAATAACGTAAAATAATGGAGAGGTGACCTCTATAATTCAAATTCAGTCAGTTAGAGAGGTGACCAGAAAAGAAATTTTGGTTGTATTCTGCTTATCGGACAGGAATACGAGATGGCCACATGGAGATTGGGGTTGTTCTTATTCCCACTTACAGTCTGGAATGGCATTATGTCCAATACCCAAAGTTTCTATTCCAATACACGGAACTTACTCGTTTGGAAAAGTTCGACACAAGTAAGTTTCTTTGGCTCAGATTTTGTTTTATTTCAAGAACACAAACTTTCTTCAGCAAATTTTTCTTTCTTTTTCTGTTTGTAGTTGTATTTTGTGAATTGGTTTAGTTTAACCAATATCTACACAAGAAAACATCTTCACATATAATTCAAAACAGTGAAATATCTGGGATTAAATAGAAAGCTGAAAGCTTTTTAAAAACTGTCTTCCTTATTAGAAAAAAATAAAATAATAATAATAATATCCAGGATGACATAATTAGCTAATAGTTAGTTTACATCATAGCCCTGCAGTTGAAACAAATATGCAACAAATATACCTGTAATTAGTAAAAGTGTACAAAATTAACATCTGCTTCATAAAAGAAAACAAATGTAACATAATACAAATTATACAAATGTAACATAAATACAAATTATACAAATGTAACATAATATAAATTATACAAATGTAACATAATATAAATTATACAAATGTAACATAAATACAAATTATACAAATGTAACATAATATAAATTATACAAATGTAACATAAATACAAATTATACAAATGTAACATAAATACAAATTATACAAATGTAACATAATATAAATTATACAAATGTAACATAAATACAAATTATACAAATGTAACATAATACAAATTATACAAATGTAACATAATACAAATTATACAAATGTAACAATATAAATTATACAAATGTAACATAATATAAATTATACAAATGTAACATAATATAAATTATGCAAATGTAACATAAATACAAATTATACAAGGGTTAACATATGTGTCATCACCATGCTGTATCACAGCAACCATTATAAATGTTATGCGTCATAAAATCGGGATTGCTCATTAAAATATCTACCGATGTATAGTTTCTTAAAAGCTTAAACATTAGGAGTTTGCTTAATGTCATGCTGCAGAATATTCCATAAAACTGTACAGGCGTCAGCAAAAGATTTCTCAAAATACTCTGAACTTTGGTTATATACAAATCATTGCTTGTGAGGAAAATGTCCTGTATACCCATTTAGCAGATTGGTATTTACCTCGTTATAATTCTATGGTGCGATTTACACCATATACAAGAGTCATAAATTGTACACCAATTAGTTTGATTCGTATAATGTGAATTTCACGCGATTAAAGAAAACGTGTTATCATGCTATGTCCTGTCATGAACATACATTCCGTTAGGGTCGATAGAATCACAGGAACATACTTGGAATTCTGCATATGATTTTTGTACTAATTATAAATTTTTGTATTAGACTGTATTCTCATAGATCTAAATATTTATAAGGAAATACATTTGGGATGATATTATTTATACAAATGTATTACTCATAATTTCTGACCATCTTATTAGATCATTATAAAAAGGAATATATTTTTGTCCAAGAAAGTCCTTACTCTTTTTTAAAAATTTCGTTTAAGATTCCATGTCTGAAAAAAATTTCTTATTATTTTTGTATGATTCTTTATTCAGTTGTATTTAAAATCAATGGAGCGCGTATGTATGTGTATATGATAATATCAATATTTTTAAAAGTTTTTATAAATATATTTGGCTGCTTAATTAGCAATTAACGAATAATGACAACAATGAGCAAAACAAGGCACATTTCTTTAATGTGCGCGACATTATTTTTTTTAAGTTTGAATAAGAATTAGGATCAAAGGGAGGCCAATAAAGCGCGTGCAGTCAATTAAAAATAAATTGATGGACTTGAAAGATGAATTAAACCGACTTTACCGTCCGTTTCTATGGTTACCTTTGTTCCGGTGATTCTATCCACCGATTCCGTTGTATTTCTTATAACACCTGTTGTATCCTTCGTCAGTGGAAAGCATGCGATTATTAGTGTAAAGGTATGGCTCAAGGAAAACGGAACCAGATGTCATCAATATATCGATATTTTTGTTGTTGTTTTTTTTTTTTTTTTGCTATGTTTTGTTGTTGTTGTTGCCGCTGAAATTGTAGTCGTTTTCTTTGTCTATTTATAAAGGCCATGTCCTCTTACTGATACAGAATGGTTTAATGTCAGTAAATCTGTTATGTGGTTAATCTGTGGCCCATACTTTGATTGCTCAGATAAAGATTACAATAAAATGAGATTGATAAAGATTACCTGTAATTAACTTTGCAATTAAACCCTGCTTTCTTGTGAATTCTAATACATGCATGCTTCATTGGGCGATGAAGCAACAGTTGGCTCTCAGGCGTCAGATGAATGCAATCTCACCGAATTTGAAAACACTCCACGGTTTCAATCTAGAGAGTTTTGAAACACTCCGATTCGAAACTAGTTTCAAAATAGTCCATTTAGTTTCGAAAGACTCATCGAAATGAAATCCAGTTTAATGCCTGGAAAATTATTTATTGAAATGTTACTATTAAGAAATAGAAAATGAAGGTTTTTTTATGATACGTGTAAACATGATTTTCATACATGTACCCAAATGTCAAATTTGAATAAAAAACAATATTACTGTGATATATTCATGACGTATGTACTAAAATACCTCAAGAAGAACAGACTGCTGATATTTTCCCCCTAATTCATGTGAGTGCCCCTGAAAATATTTATTTATTTATTTATTTATTTATTTATTTATTTATTTATTTATTTATTTTAGTGATATACGCCTCTTAATTTTATCCTTACATTCTACTTGCAGTAACATATACAACTAAATGTTGTCATTCTAATGTCGCATGATTACATTTTGAAACATCGTGATCAAGGCGCATATGAATTTTTTTTTTTTTTTTTTTAGTCCAAACTGTTTCATTCCATAATTCAAGATATTACTTTATTACATTCAAAATAAACATTGCATTTTTATATTCACGCTTAAAAAAGCGTCGGAATATTGAGATCGTCTCCTTCTGTCTATCCGTCCGTCTGTCCGTCAATCACACGAACTCGTCCTGCAGTTCTAAGAAGAAGTTCACGAAACCTAGTAGAACTAGACGGGATTTGTTTTTGAAAGCAACCACAAAAAGAATCGGACCATCTTCATAAATAATACAAATATTCATACCAAATTTTCAAGCAATTTTTGTCTAATTATGCTTTTATAAGGTTTTTGTCAACAATTTTCTAATACAAAATGTTTAAAAAAAATCTGTAAAAAATAAAGGAATAAAAATATCAGAATTTCCTGGCATGGTCCAAAAATCTAGTCAGGTCATCTACATATTAATACAAATATACCTAATAAATTTCATTTTAATTCCTCAAAAAATTATTTTTACTTAAATGTGTTTACTAGGTTCTTGTCAAAGAAGCCTGAGCCCGAAAAGCCCAAAAATGTGTAAAATAACCTGAAAAATCAAATTCGCCAGAATCTAATCAGGTTTTGCGACCTACTCAAGGTATCTAAATACAATTTAGTCTGGTTCGGCTCAATAGATTTTGAGCTACCTGACTTGCAACAAAGTATGACGGAGAGCAATGTTTCCATCATTTTGGGATGGGGGAGGAGGAAACATAATCAATCCCGTATGATGTATAGTGGTGCGACATGTATTTTGTTATTAGCTCCCACATTCACTCTCACTGGACCGATAAGGTGGGGGTGGGGTGAGAGGGGGTGGGGATGGAGTCTAAAGTCAAAAGGTAAAATGCACACAAAGTGAAACATTTTAAGTTTTCAAGATCGAAATCACTTTGAATGTCGAATTTGTAATTGCATTTGACAAACATGGACACTATTTTCAGTGGCGTATATTGGAAGGAAAGAAAGGACATACCCTTAGAGTAATATTGAGATTTTGGAATCTAATATAGTTAGATACAAAGCTTGACATATAGTTTTCAGAAATCAGGAAATCAATATGCCTGTCTCGAAGTCATGAAATTAAGATACAAAATTCAGAATCCAAAATATTTAAACATTTTAAAACAATTAGTGCCAAGAAGGCAGCTGGATTAGATTATATGCAGCTCGTTTCATAAAGGATAGTACATGTATTATTGCAGAACCAATAAAACACATCATTAACTCGTCTATTATTACGGGTTAGGTCCTGCTCGAGTATTGCCTTTTGCACAAAAAGAGTGACAAAACTTAAGCAGGTATGATCAGTGTATATACCATTTGATTATGATCAGTGTATATACTATTGCATTGATTATGATCAGTGTATATACCATTTGATTATGATCAGTGTATATAAGATTGCACTGATTATGATCAGTGTATATACTATTTGATTATGATCAGTGTATATAATATTGCATTGATTATGATCAGTGTATATACCATTTGATTATGATCAGTGTATATATCATTTGATTATGATCAGTGTATATAATATTGCATTGATTATGATCAGTGTATATACTATTTGATTATGATCAGTGTATATACTATTTGTCTAATGCCACTTTATGCATAAATTGTAATAATGGCTAATTTGTTTTTTATTATAACATTATATGCTATAATATATATGTGTGTTGGGGGTGGGTGGGTGTTGTCTATCTGTGTATATATATATTTCTAAAAATATAATAATGCTAATGTTGTAATTCTTTCTTTAGAAAAAGGTATACGTGCGCTAAGAGTTTTACATATTTCTCTGTTTTGATGCCTAACGGGTGTCATGTGATCAGTGAGGACCACAATGGAAATAAGTGAATGGATATTCATTTACTTTTTTAGTCATCTTTGGTATATTTTATACTTAAGTGCATTTCACTTTTAATTTGTATTGTATCATCTTATAATATATACTCTCTCTCTCTCTCTCTCTCTCTCTCTCTCTCTCTCTCTCTCTCTCTCTCTGCCACAATTATACCTCGCATCTGCGTGATGTGTGTTCATCAAAACATATCAATTACTAGTATTGAAAAGTGATGATATTCTTGATATTTTATGTTTTCAGCCGATGAACTCGAGAACCTCTTCTTTAGACAATGTGTTCTTCAATATCATGTCTACTAGATCTCTCAGTACAGATCGTGTATCAGTCACTGATTTCACTGTACTACCCAAGACAGTCTCAAACAGAGTATCCGGTGCATCCAAAATCCGCATGTCTAGAGGTGGCAAGAACGACTTTAATAACACTATTGCCCCCACGGACTTTACAAATGGAGGCAATGTAGAAAATGATGTCTCAAGTTTGAATGTCAACAGAAATTTTACAGTACTTCCCAATGCATCAAGTTTGAATCTGAATGACACTACCATTGATGAAAGAAATATTATTGACGGAAACAATTCAAGTATCCAGATCTTGAGGAATTCTGAGAAAGTGGCAGGTCGGGGTATTGGTAAGTAAACCCAAATTACACAATAACTAAACTGGCAAGATGGGAGTATGTGTGTGTGTCTGTTTGTACCTGGAAGAGTTATATATAGGGTGGACATGATAGATCGTTGGTGAATTGTAGAATATACTTTAATAGTCAGTCCGCCAGTAAGTTGGAAAAATACGCAGATAAGTCGCTAAATGTTCGGCTGATTTTCGTGTTAGTTAACTAGCAGTCAATTATAACAGCTTTATATGTTGGCCTTTGTAAAATCAAAAACCTTCAGTTTAAAATTTCGCTGCCATTAATATTATATCTCTCCTGTTTTAAAATATACTTCTTTCAATGTACGACAAATAATCATGAATTAATTATTTATTGATACTCAGTCATTCATTTCACAATCAGTTGCATACAAATCTTTACCGCATGACAGGCTAGAGTAGAAAAGGGAACGATCGATCGATTTCTGAAACTATCTTTTTCAGACGATTTCGCTTACATCGCTGTGCGCTGTGTAGTCTTCTTTGGAGGAATATTCTTCATTTTGCTAGTGGGAATTGGGATTTATCGAGCACGGACACGCTGCCGACCCCAGAAGTATAAGGACGCGCGAACCAATCGAGGAATCCATTTTTGAATAAACTATTCGGATCTGCTTATAATCTAGGGCTTCAGAGGGTAAAATGGACAATAGTGGTACATTCCAGAACTTTTTTAGCACATACCTGTAACACAAGAATATATACGACATTCTGATATCCCCTCAAATAATTCGGAATACAGCTTGAATCAGTGGCCTTTAATGATTTGTTTGTAGTACTACTACAAGTTTGATAATATTCATTGACATGGAATATGTAATGTGCATGCTTCATGTTTGACTTTTTAAATTGGATGTTTTACCTAAGTTTGAGTTTCGTGCTTGGCTTTCTGCTTGTCTCTTGCAAGTATTGGCATGAGTCTTTTGGCCCGAATGTCTGTTGCCATTATTGGCATGAGCCTTTTTGGCCTGAATGTCTCTTGCATTATTGGCATCTGTCTTCCGGCTTGAATGTCTCTTGCCAGTATTAGCATGTGCCTTTCGGCTTGAATGTCTCTTGCATTATTGGCATCTGTCTTCCGGCTTGAATGTCTCTTGCCAGTATTAGCATGTGCCTTTCGGCTTGAATGTCTCTTGCATTATTGGCATCTGTCTTCCGGCTTGAATGTCTCTTGCCAGTATTGGCATGTGCCTTTCGGCTTGAATGTCTCTTGCATTATTGGAATCTGCCTTTTGGCTTCAATGTCTCTTGCCAGTATTAGCATGTGCCTTTCGCCTTGATTGTCTCTTGCAATTATTGCCTTCTGCCTTTCGGCTTAAATGCCTGTTAGAATTTCCAACCAATGATACATATGTGTTGGCAATATATAGCTTTGACATCAAATGTAAAGCTTACCGATTTCTACTATACAAATCTCTAATAATCAAAACTTTTAGTGTATGCCTCATTTGTTCAACAAATGTTAACACCATAATAAATTTATTGTCATTTTGTACGTCTTTCTGAAAGACCATCTGCACAGTTTTCAAGACGTCAACAGTTCCATCTTAGAGTTATGTGAATCATGTCAACATTTAAAATCTTAATAATAAATTCATCCCAAACTACATTTCTTTTTCTTGGAAGTGGGTGGACGAAGTGGGATAGAAGGGAATAATATATCAGTTCAAGTTATATTCTGAATTAACTTGTGGCTCATGATTGGCTTGTAAACTTTTCTGCGTTTAGAAACTCCAAGGTAATTCAAATTCGCAGTTCAGCATCCAGGTAGATGGAGTGTGGTTTCTTACTTTTCCGCCGAGTAATATATAATGGCATTTGGACGACAGCAGAATTACATTTCAATCTCTCTTCAGTTTACATTCAACATGTAGCCAAAAACCGAAAAGCATTTTCTCTTACTGTTTGATATTATTGCAATATTGTTTGTATGTTTTAATCCTCGGTCTTCATTAATCACGTCAGCCACGTTATCAAAGTAGAGATTATTTGTTAATCGGGAGAGAGCTGGAAATAAGCATATGCTTGTTGCAAATTCCTCTATATTTCACGTTCGATTTTATTGTACTTTTAATAATGATTCTGCAAATATATGATGTTTAAATCAAAATCAAGGTAGTCTTTGCTAAAATATATGTATCCTTGCTGTCTGGATTTAAGCGTGATTTTAATACCTTTAAAGTGAATTTCTGATAAATTATGGAGCAAATCACTTGGTGTTTTAGTAAGTGGTGCAGAAAGATCGCCATCTTTGGAGTAAGCGTGCCAGGCCTAAACGAGCAGAACGAAAGCAGAAGTTTGTGATTTAATGAGACTGCAAATTACTATATATTTCCTATATTTTAGTTCAATTTTGAGAACGATTCCTACGTGTTGTCCACGTAATGTAACTACTCACACCAATCTTCAGTTTATAACCTTCCAATTGCTATAAATAAAAACCAACGGAGCTGTTAAGTAAGGATAATTGACATGTCGAAAAGGTCTGTTCTTACGACTTCCAAAGTAGGCATGGCTACGTCCCACTTGGCGATTCGTCAATTATTACGGTATCCGAGATTGGCGATTCGTCAGTTGCGAATGCAGCTGAATTAGGCGTCGCTTCGCTTCACTTGGTAATTATTTCAACATCGTCTACACGAATGAAGCGCGTTTGATACAGCTAACGCTACAAAGCAGTAAGATTTCCACACCATTCAAATTTGTTTGTAAGTCTTTGATGTGTATATTGGCCGATAACTTTGACATTTTTAACAAAGCATTATTAGCATTCAATAACAAATGAACCTGTGGATGAGTTGCTGATGAAGATCATTGCGAATTAATAACCTGACAAATAATACATATATGTTACAGAGAGAGAGAGAGAGAGAGAGAGAGAGAGAGAGAGAGAGAGAGAGAGAGAGAGAGAGAGAGAGAGAGAGAGAGAGAGAGAGTCGATATGTAAGTTACTTTGCTTCTTTGTTTTTTCCTTCATGCTGGTCTACTGGAAAAGTAACAGTTCAATAATGTTTTATCTAAACCTCTGTGATGAAAGAAATTTCACTATGCACCAGTGCCTTTAGGACAAATTAAATGTCTTAAAATGAATAAAAAAGACTCTTGTAAAACTGAACAGCTTGGAGACAGTTAATTTGTCTCTTAAATAAAACCAAAATGAATGAATGACGAAGATATGCACGAATCAGAAGACTTAGTATATTTGAGAGAGTATGCGTAGTAATAAAGTTCATGTTATTTAAAAAAAAAATTAAAAAAATTAAAAAAATAAAAATAGTATATGTGTTATTTGTATTTACGTCTCCATTTGTAGTTTTAATAGATTTTAGTCAATATTTGTTCGATTTTAATAGGTTTTGGGATATATTTCTTAAACCGAGAGTAGTTAGTTAATTACTAGGTACATGTGTCATGCTAAACAGTATTCACAGGATTATGGTAGCACGAATTAGTTTCGTAAAATGGCCCTTAATATAATTATATGTTGGGATATTCTCAATAATTAGAGATAGGAATAATTCTGTGTATAAGTGTTTGTGGCATGTTTGGTACTACGTAGCTTGAAATACCTATTTACGACTTAGATCATACCAAATGGGAAGTAAGAAAAAAGTATACCGTGTCTTGTGAATGTGTGGTCCTTAGTTTGACTAGACGAAAGGTATTGTGGTTTAGCGCCGTTTATAGAACCCTTCAGTGGCATCGACTGTTGTATTGATTTGATTGGAAATATAGGGAAGACAACGACCTCAAGCCAAACTTAAGCAGTGTCTTCAACATTATTCCCCCCCCCCCCCCCCCCCGTTCAGTCTTGTTACGAACTTATAAATTAGCTGCTATTAGACCCGTGGTTTGTTACAATTGTATATTGTTTCAGCTAGAAAGAGTGTATCCCAGTCTTTCAAAATGCGCGCCACTCTGCCTCCACTGTCGCTATTTAAAAGATAGCATTTTTGCTCCTATTCGACATTTGCATCTGAATAACTCTGAATAGCTCATTCATATTTGCCTGCAAGTAAAATGAGAATATAATTTCACCTCATAATTCAGAGGAGTTGTACTATTGAGTGAAAGTTTAGAGGACGATATTCATGTATTTATAGGTAATTAAACCTATCGTGTTGTATATACAGGAGATTGTAGAATTGTCGTTACATACCTCAACCGTTGAGTGAAACAAGCACAAATAACAAACCAACATAATATATTTTCTTTTATATTTCTCTAATGAATGATTGTATACAGTCGTGATCCCTTTATGATGGGCAATAATAACAAGAAAAAACAATAAAGAACCTATGACCCAAATCTTAATAAAGGAAACAAGGTCTATATGTGTCGGCATTGGCGCATTACTGTTCAGCTCTTTGACATTACTGTTAGCGCAATTTGATTTTACAATTGAGCGGCGTTTTGTTTAAATACGAAATATGCGAGAAAAAAGTAAAACACATATAATGTATGCTATTCGAGTTACAAATGTTCACGCTTATCTTAATTTACAAAATCTTCAAGATATTGCGTGCAAAAGCTGTAAATTTCCTCATATTTAAAAAACATGATCATTCTCTTCGTTGAAATGTTTGGGGTTTTTTTGTTGTTTTTTTTTTCTTCAAGTCTGTTACATTTTTTAGAGTATGCAACTTTCACGTCTTCTTCCTAGTATTTCCCGCATTTTCAACTGCCATAATATAATATGGGTAAATTATCAGTAAACGCCAAGCTGACTTTGCATTACCTCGAATAACTGGTGGATAGAGGAGGGGTATATCAAACTTTGTAGTAGATCGAATTATTGTTGGATCGAGGCGGTGTATATCAAACTTTGTATTAGCTTGAATTACTGGTGGATCGAGATGGGATATATCAAACGTTGTATTAGCTCGAATTACTGGTGGGTCGAGGCGGTATATATCAAAATTTGTATTACTCGAATTACTGGTGGATAAAGGCGGTATATATCAAACTTTGTTTTTGCTCGAATTACTGGAGGTAGAGGCGGTAATATTAAACTTTGTATTAGCTCGAATTACTGGTGGATAAAGGCGGTATATATAAAACTTTGTATTAGCTCGAATTACTGGTGGATCGAGGCGGTGTATATAAACTTTGTATTAGCTCTAATTACTGGTGGATCTAGGCGGTGTATATCAAACTTTGTATTAGCTCGAATTACTGGTGGATCGAGGTGGCGTATATCAAATTTTGTATTAGCTCGAATTAATGGTGGATAAAGGCGCTGTATATCAAACTTTGTATTAGCTCGAATTACTGGTGGATGAAGGCGGTATATATGAAACTTTGTATTAGCTCGAATTACTGGTGGATCGAGGCGGCGTATATCAAACTTTGTAATAGCTCTAATTACTGGTGGATCGAGGCGGTGTATATCAAACTTTGTATTAGCTCGAATTACTGGTGGATCGAGGTGGCGTATATCAAATTTTGTATTAGCTCGAATTACTGGCGGATAAAGGCGGTATATATCAAACTTTGCATTAGCTCGAATTACTGGTGGATCGAGGCGGTGTATATCAAAATTTGTATTAGCTCGAATTACTGGTGGATCGAGGTGGCGTATATCAAATTTTGTATTAGCTCGAATTACTGGTGGATAAAGGCGGTATATATCAAACTTTGTATTAGCTCGAATTACTGGTGGATCGAGGTGGCGTATATCAAATTTTGTATTAGCTCGAGCTACTGGTGGATAAAGGCGGTATATATCAAATTTGGTATTAGCTCGAATTACTGGTGGATAAAGGCGGTATATATCAAACTTTGTATTAGCTCGAAATACTGGTGGATCGAGGTGGCGTATATCAAACTTTGTATTAGCTCGAATTACTGGTGGATCGAGGCGGTGTATATCAAACTCTGTATTAGCTCTAATTACTGGTGGATCGAGGCGGTGTATATCAAACTTTGTATTAGCTCGAATTACTGGTGGATCGAGGTGGCGTATATCAAATTTTGTATTAGCTCGAATTACTGGCGGATAAAGGCGGTATATATCAAACTTTGTATTAGCTCGAATTACTGGTGGATCGAGGCGGTGTATATCAAACTTTGTATTAGCTCGAATTACTGGTGGATCGAGGTGGCGTATATCAAATTTTGTATTAGCTCGAATTACTGGTGGATAAAGGCGGTATATATCAAACTTTGTATTAGCTCGAATTACTGGTGGATCGAGGTGGCGTATATCAAATTTTGTATTAGCTTGAGTAACTGGTGGATAAAGGCGGTATATATCAAATTTGGTATTAGCTCGAATTACTGGTGGATAAAAGCGGTATATATCAAACTTTGTATTAGCTCGAATTCTGGTGGATCGAGGTGGCGTATATCAAACTTTGTATTAGCTCTAATTACTGGTGGATCGAGGCGGTGTATATCAAACTTTGTATTAGCTCTAATTACTGGTGGATCGAGGCGGTGTATATCAAACTTTGTATTAGCTCAAATTACTGGTGGATCGAGGTGGCGTATATCAAATTTTGTATTAGCTCAAATTACTGGTGGATTGAGGTGGCGTATATCAAATTTTGTATTAGCTCCAATTACTGGTTAATAAAGGCGGTATATATCAAATTTTGTATTAGCTCGAATTCTGGTGGATCGACGTGGCGTATATCAAACTTTGTATTAGCTCGAATTACTAGTGGATAAAGGCGGTATATATCAAAACTTTGTATTAGCTCGAATTCTGGTGGATAAAGGCGGTATATATCAAACTTTGTATTAGCTCGAATTCTGGTGGATCGAGGTGGCGTATATCAAACTTTGTATTAGCTCGAATTACTAGTGGATAAAGGCGGTATATATCAAACTTTGCATTAGCTCGAATTTTGGTGGATCGAGGCGGTGGATATCAAATTTGTGTATTAGCTCGAATTACTGGTGAATAGAGACGGTATATATCAATTTTCAGCAAAAACTCACTAAATATCAGGAAAAGGCATATGATAATCTCAGATCACAAGTGGGAAACGTTGATTGCATGCCGAAAATACATACTTTACATTTGATTGTCATAAACCAAATTATACATTAAATATTAACAACATATACATACTTGAACATGAACATTATGACGCACTCTGTCCTTCAAGTTTTTTGGGGGGAACAGTGATAAAATAGAGCACTCACAAGAAAAGCTAAGAAAAGAAAATCAGCTAAAATTAACTAAAAAAAATAAGACAACTTCTAAAAGGAAAGGTATTTTCCGTAAGTATTCATTCCATATATAATCCAAATATAGATGATAAATAAAAAGATATAACACTGTTGTTTGCCTCTTAATATGTTCTAACCTTGAATCTATGTAATGTATCTCAGATCCCTCACTTTTAAGCTGTTTAGTGTGCTTAGAATTTCAACAATTCTTAAAAATACTGAATTGATGATAAAAACGTTACATAATAAACTGTCAAAATCACTTGTTTAATATTCACTTGAGGATACAAATTATAAAAATAATAATTAAGAAAATACATAATGTATCACAGACACAAAGCTAAACTACTGACGAGTAAACAATATTACTGTCAAAAATCACAGAAGTCACAAAGCAAATGAATAGAAGTTAGAAGTGACAAAGCAAATGAATAGAAGTCACAAAACAAATGAATAGATGTCACAAAGCAAATGAATAGAAGTCACAAAGCAAATGAATATAAGTCACAAAGCAAATTAATAGAAGCCAGAAAGCAAATGAATAGAAGTCACAAAGCAAATGAATATTACATAATTAAGAGAACAATCGACAAAATGCACTAATTCTGTTTTCAAATGGGCAAATATAGCTATACAGAACTTCTTTCGTCCGAAATTCTATAATTGTATTAGTTTGTTCCTACAATTACGTGAATAAAAGGAGAGAAAGAGGCACGTATGAAATTATAAAAAGGTTAAAACATTCTTTTAGCAAAACATGTTACTAAGTCAAATTTTGACAGCATCAAACGATTCCGTTCAACAAACGCATATTTTTTTTCCATATAAAAAATATATATATATTTTAGATAGATGCTCCATTAAATAAAATGGACCAAAATCATATAGGTAATATATCTGCTCTAATGTATATAAATTTCCATACTTGGGCCTCTCTCTCTCTCACTCTCTCTCTCTCTCTCTCTCTCTCTCTCTCTCTCTCTCTCTCTCTCTCTCTCTCTCTCTCTCTCTCTCAGAATTAACAGATCTTAAAATAAGCCAACACTATTTATTTATAAAAGCAGTGAGGAAGTCCCAAAAAATGACTAAAATCAGACTTCAAACAACAAGTAGTTTATTAGTTTGTGCAATTTTTCATCAACTGAACTTGTATAACCTGTTTCTATTTAGTATTCAGTGTCACCCATATCTGTTACACTCAGCGACAAACGGTAAAAGTTCGAGGGCAAAACTCTGGATTAAATATAAAACTAAAAATTGTTTTCTTACAGATTTTGTCTCTTATCAGACTCATAATCATGTTTGAAAAATTTGGATAAACTGAGGATGGGTGAGTGCTGATTGCAAACCGAAATTAATTGACATTGGAAATTTGGGTACAGCGTCTGTCACCAAACTAAGTTTATGTGACATAATACACAATCTGAACCACTGTCTTAAAATTATTGCAAAATTTCGAAACTTCTTTTTATCTGCGCTTGTTAACCGCACTGTTGCAGAATAGAAAAATCCATACAAGTCAACGACGTTTGCCATAAAAACCACATAAGAAAAAGAAAAAATAAGTTAGTTTTTTTTTCTTTTTTTCTTCAGTAGATATATGTAAATATTTCACCCGTGAAGCGGACACAGTTCATATCGTTAGTTACAACTTCGCTACTCGTGAATATACAACGTTTCCACTTTAATCGTCATATATTACCTACAATTTACTTATGACAAGTCAATATATGTAATATCTCAAATTTAACCCGAGTAGCGGATTCCAAAGAGTACTTACGAAAGATCTCAGTTAGCTCCCTTGAACTAAAAATTTTCAGTTTTATTTCTTATCAAACGTCGTATGAAATTTGCATCATGAAACAATTATAATAAAAATAATTATAATAAAAACAGATATCAAGAAAATTATATTATAGTTATTCGTCACCACCACCCCAACAGCCCCCTGGCACCAACCCAAAAATTGAAACTCGTAATGAATGAAAGGAATACTAAGCTCCAAATGACATCCATTATTGGCATTTGTGATTAAAACGTGTCACTCATTGTCAAATATCAAGACTATAAATAGTATATTCTCAACAAATAGCTAATTAACTTTTGTAAAGTTTCGAAAAAATAGCTTATCGCATCTTAAATATTTACAGTTAATGTCATAATGTCATGTAAGATATATCAATTAAACTGTACAAATATATTCTTTTAAAAAAACTCTTTCCTTTTGTGCAACACTGGTAAAACGTAAATACATGTATTTAAATTAACAGGAATTTTAAATATGAAATGCAATAAAACTCTAAAGTAATAAGATATCTTTAGATAACTCCATGAAAAAAAAAAACAAACTAAAATCATATTAGTAAGCGGTAACATGAATAAAAAAATTGCACGTTCACACACAGGTGAAAAAAGGCTTACAAGAAAAAAAATGTATATATGTAGTGTAAAAATGCAAAACATCAAATATATGAAACTGATAGTTTTATTATTAATAGTAGTTGACAATTCTATCATCCAAATAGTTGATAACTCTGCCATCCAAACAGTTGACAACTCTGTGATCCAAACTGTTGACAACTCTGTCATCCAAATAGTTGACAAAACTGTCATTCTAATAGTTGACAACTCTGTCATCCAAACAGTTGACAACTCTGTCATTCAACTCTGTCATCCAAACAGTTGACAACTCTGTCATTCAAATAGTTGACAACTCTGTCATCCAAACAGTTGACAACTCTGTCATCTAAACAGCTAGCAACTCTGTCATCCAAGTAGCTGACAACTCTATCATTGCAACTGGTTGACAGCTCTGTCATCAAAATAGTTGACAGCTCTGTCATTCAAATGGTTGACAACTCTATCATTCCAATAGCTGCGAACTATGTCATTCAAATAATTGAAGGAATTGGATGCCAAATAGTTTCATCATAACAAGAGCACTTTTGACTCACTCAGTTTGCTTTGGTGGGGAATTTGCTTCAGTTTCTTTCTTCCACACGTACACAGATAAACAAAAATTCCAATAAAAAGAATTGATACAATAAGAGCCGATCCAATGGCAAAAACACGAAAGAATCCCCTGAAAAAGCATCCTGAAAAAAAAAAAAAAAAATATGAATAATGAATTGGGCTGGAGAAATTCTCAGTCTCAACTACGACCATTATCTTCATGGGTTTCACTACAACTCATTTTACCCTAAAGTCTTGAGTTATACTTGCACCTGTTGAACCTTTGAATGTCCGACTACTATACGCACGTGCAAATTTAAGATCTTTGTATTCCGTAGTACATCAAAGTAGTCTGGTACCACTTTTTCATTCAAAAGCAAATTCATAATGTATACATTCTTTATCCTTCAGTAGTGGAGAGAGAGAGAGAGAGAGAGAGAGAGAGAGAGAGAGAGAGAGAGAGAGAGAGAGAGAGAGAGAGAGAGAGAGAGAGAGGCAATCGGACAGTGCAAAATGAAGACGATTGTGATTAGAGCCATGATGATACTAGTAGCAGATACAACGACACAAATGTAAATCTGTTGTTGAATTATCACGTGCTCATGCTGACATCTTATCACAGGCAATAATCAAACGTTATTATTGAAATTCCAGATTAACATATAACTTTTAACAATTTTTTAAATCTGCGATTAAACACCTTCATTATAAGTATATAGATTTTTTAAAATTATTTTGTATCAGAAATATTATATGATTATTGCATTTTATGTTTATATTTTAGTGGCGGAGAGATAAAATCTCATTAAAAATGAATCGACGAATAGTGATTTATGAAAGACACAATATAAGGGAAGTTGAGAGAGAGAGAGAGAGAGAGAGAGAGAGAGAGAGAGAGAGAGAGAGAGAGAGAGAGAGAGAGAGAGAGAGAGCATACGTGTCGGATTTTCTGTCTCACCGCATGGCAGGCACCCTTCATCAAAACAGATAAAGGGCTGAAATGAAACCAGAATGTGAAAAGATTACAAGAATTGGACTAAACGTTACCAGACACCAGCGATGAAATAAAGAAAGAAAGAAACAAAACAAACAACAACAACAACAACAACAACAAAAAATCAGCAAGCACGTAATGAATCTTATAATAAGAAAACATACACAAGAATTAACAATCACACCTGTAAAAGCGGTAAGTATGTCCAGAAAATAAAAGTAGTGTATCTTTCTTTTTTTAAATATCGTTATTAAGAAATACACAATATTTTCTTCACAGAATAGAGTGAACGGGTGCGAAGGTAGTTCAAGGTACAATTATTTTAATTGGCTGTGAGATTAATTAAGTATTTGTAATGCGAACTCTCAAGGCTATATCAACAAGACTAAACTGCACTTATTGAGAGAGAGAGAGAGAGAGGTAGATAGATGCAAACACACATACCTATAAAAAAGAATGCATCTCGAAAATATTTTAGATATCTTAAATAAAACAGAAGGATAATGATGAATATATATCTCCCAAGTGAGGATTGTGTTTACATGGCCTTTATACATGATCATGTGGATTAAGAAAATGTTCACTTTACCGAAAACAACTAGTGTGTTCCATCACATAAAGCTGGGGACATATTTACAATACCGGAACCGGAAATGCCAATATACCCGATTAATTTTCTTAACACATCTTCTTTTTTTTTCTTCACAAGGTTGACCCAAGATTTCCTTTCACAATTGAATCCCTTCGATATATTGATGCCTTCATTTTATTGTTTTCTTTCACACAATTTTACATTCTTTTAATGCATAAACTTCAGTTTAGACTTTAAAATAAGGTGATTACGTACCGGAAGTTGAGACGAGTCTTTATTTTCGTCCTTTGGTTCTCTATTTATGTAAGACGAATCCTGGAGAAAAGACTAATGTGCTAGTTAATAGAAACAAGTTAAACTACTGATAAAATGGTTTGGTCATTCAAAAAGAGAGCATTTTTGCATGTACAGTGGACGGTGATTTACTGAGAACAAGCAATGTCTCATGCAATTAAAGTATCTAGACGCTGGTTGTTGTGGCAAAATTAAATGTAGAGCGAAAATATTTAATTTTGAGTACTACTATTTCCGTTCATTTAAATAAATAGAAATGAGAATTAAAAGTGTACGCTTACGTATCTGGAGTCAGTCATAGGTACATTTTCAAACAGACTAAAGCGTTTGACAACCGTGGAAGGAGATTCAGTCGCCTGCCAGTGTCTTCATATTATGATTACGTCAGGCATATATATATATATATATATATATATATATATATATATATATATATATATATATATATATATATATATATATATATTACATAAAAGTCTCTATACATGAGATAAAGTAACCAACAACTTCAGAAGCAATCTTTTTCAATTTCGATGTTGTTGTACACATCTCTTTAAAAAATTTCTCCTACCATCTACGAACGATTAAAGCATGGAATGAGCTGCCACACGAAATTGTCAATTTATCAGAATCTTTAGAAAGATATAACAATAAACTTTATATATCAGCCCCGGGTTTTTTAGCCTGCGGCAATCGGCGAGCTTCTGTTTTATTAGTGCGTTTAAGACGTAACTGTTGCATACTCCATTACAATTTATTTCGAATAAACCTTATCGCTGATCCTTCCTGCTTCTGCGGATTTCCTATTGAAAATGATTTTCATCTCCTTTTTTACTGCAGATTATATAAAAACACGAGAGATCAA
>JAQPZY010001577.1:2102500-2182500 GCA_029931535.1 Margaritifera margaritifera
TTCTTTACCTTTCTATTGGCAGGAAACCCACCACAGAGATTTCTGAGACGCCAAAGACAATGTAAAAACTTGGTTACTAGAACATGCACTTCTTATATCATGTTTGACAAAATAAATTAAATGGAAAATTAGACGGTATGAAATTTTTCATTGAATTATTATAATATAAGGAGAAAACAATCTTTGTTATGAAATAGCCTGAAAAAATCTTTAAAAATTCACCATATCTCTAAAAATGATACTTTTATCGAAAAGCTTGAAAAAACATTTAAAAAATGCATCAAAATTTTGATATTTTTGTCATCATTGCAAGTGTTTTATTGCAGTCAATATACAGTGAAATATATCAACGATGCCAATACATGTATTAATAATACATGAACACCATAAACGATTGATTTCTACATCTTGGCCAACTTGTCACATTCTAGTCTTACCTCACGTGGCCTTTATTTCAGGGGTACGAACCATGGATGAACTTCCGGAAATAGACACATTTTGACACACCGGAAAAACGGTAGCTCGCAAAGAATTTAGAGAGTTTATAAACATTTTTCAACGATGAATAAATTAAGTAGATATAGCTGAACACTTTCTATGGTGATTTTAATAGTTTTTCGCAATATTATAATGTACGCGATAAAATTCACATTGAGGGCAAACCAAATTATTGCTTTTTTTCTTTTAGAGCACCCCCTTCCCACCATGCATGTACAGGAAGCGAGAAGAGGACATGATATCATCGATAAAAATAAATTCCTGTCGAGTACACTTTGTTTTACATTGTGAGAAGCGCGTACACGATTCTTCTATTATAATCAACTTTGTTTTGCTTTAAGGTGAAAAAGACAGTCCAATATTGTCGGTCACACAGTTCTGTTTACATCGTGCATGCCAGGAACACCATTCTCCTATTATGGTAAACCTTTCTTGTATGAAGCTGAGAGAGAAAGTCCAATACGAAGTACTCTTCTATTCCTTGACAACTGCTACAGACTTCCGGTGCTCGTAGGACCGCAGATAACGATCATCCTCCATCTTAGTGAAAGTACGTTTTTCCCATAATGCTGACTAACCAATCGGGAGACAGATTTTACTAGTGACCGGCCTATGATACTGGCTTGTCAGTTTAGGCCAGGTATCAGCGAATATTCTTCCACTTCAAGAAATAAAGACAGCCCCAAATACACTTTATGTAACAAACCAAATCTAGTAAAGATGGCGCTCTATCATCCTCTTATAACCGCGCGATAAGTTCATTCCAGAAGTTTCGCGCTGCCAAGTCAAGTTGCGATCAAAAATAAATCAATAAATTCATTAATTTAATAATAATAATAATAATAATAATAATAATAATAATAATAATAATAATATAGTGTTGAAAATATTACTGGGACATTTTCGATTAATTTGAGCAAACAAGAAAAATGTATATGATGAGGTCCGATTTTAGTAAATAACAGCGCTTTGCACGCGCATTGTAAATCTGATTGAGGGACAGACGCGCAGATGTTTCTTTCTGAGCGGTTGTACAAGAATTTTTACTGCAGTTACTAATAATTTATACTTTTTCAAAAACAAGGTTATCTCTTTAGCCGTACTTAATTTATTGATTATAGCCTAGGACCCTAGTAAGATGTAGGGTATCATATTCATATATGTTCTTATTGGGATAATTCTGGTTAATAACCCAGACTTCACATCATGAAGTTTGTTTTACAGGCATTAAAGATAGCATGCCCTTCTATTTAAGGCAGACTTTGACGCAGATGACATAAGTTTGTGCCGTATATGTAATGAACAACAGACACACACACAGATACACACGCCCCCCCCACACACACACACAGACACACACTTGCACATGCAAAATTAAATACGAAAGTTACCACCTCGCGACATGCACATTTGCATCCTCTATGTTTATATTTATATTGATATTTTATGATTAAAGCATAAATGTGAGGCTGAATACGTGTAAGTATTGTTGCCTATAAGATAAGAAATCATGATCTTACGGCACTGCGACCTAATTAATGGAGTAGGTACATAACATGTACATTAATGTTGTAGTCACAAGGACGGATAGTAGTAGTCTATAATCAAAAAATAAATGGACATTGAGAGAGAGAGAGAGAGAGAATAAGAATAATACAGAAAGATCTTTATCTGTTATATCATCTCCTCACCTCTCTTCTTCTCTTTTTCTTTTGTTTTTATTGTCCTTTCTGCCATCAATCTTTTTCTTCTTCTACTAGTATCATAAACATTTATATGTTTATTTGCTAGCTTTCAGTTTGCAGTTTTACCGTTCACTAAAACATTTATTGCTAAATAATAAAAAATGTTGTATGCTTGTGTCGTCGCGAAAACCTAGTAAATGACAACAGACACTGACAAGGAGGAGATAAATAACCGTAGATAGATCGCTGCACGGAATAGCCTTTTGCAAATAACAGATCAACTGATGGAAAATAATTATGTTGACTTTCAATTAAAGGTATGGTTACCAAGGAAAGTGGTATTCTAAACTTACCTGGATATTACACCGGAGCATAATATTCACCTCGGGTGAGAGAAAAATAAACAAGTTTGCCCGTGCTTATTGCAGATCGAATCTATTAAAAGGAACAGGTCAGAACGATACACAACAATAGCTGGGATTTGTGCAAGCTATATTTAGATTTACCTGTGAAAACATTAATCAAGGGCTTTGTTAGATCATTTAGATACATACCGTACAAAATAAGAATGGTTTATAAAAAGGACACTCACTGTCAATCTTGTCTAACATATCTAGACTACTGTGTCATCTGAACATATGTATCTGCAAGTATTTATACATAGATCTGATGACACGTCCGGGTTCCGTCAAAACATAAATATGTATGTCAAAAAGACATATATTAGTCCGTAGCAAGGGTAGACATGTCTTTCACGTACAGAGGTGTATCAATGGCAATTCATGTCATTAACACGTACAGAGGTGTATCATGTCATTAACACGTACAGAGGTGTATCATGTCATTAACACGTACAGAGGTGTATCAATGGCAATTCGTGTCCTTAACACGTACAGAGGTGTATCATGTCATTAACACGTACATAGGTGTATCATGTCATTAACACGTACAGAGGTGTATCAATGGCATTTCATGTCATTAACACGTACAGAGGTGTATCAATGGCATTTCATGTCATTAACACGTACAGAGGTGTATCAATGGCAATTCGTGTCCTTAACACGTACAGAGGTGTATCATGTCATTAACACGTACAGAGGTGTATCATGTCATTAACACGTACAGAGGTGTATCATGTCATTAACACGTACAGAGGTGTATCAATGGCAATTCGTGTCATTAACACGTACAGAGGTGTATCAATGGCAATTCGTGTCATTGACACGTACAGAGGTGTATCATGTCATTAACACGTACAGAGGTGTATCAATGGCAATTCATGTCATTAACACGTACAGAGGTGTATCAATGGCATTTCATGTCATTAACACGTACAGAGGTGTATCAATGGCATTTCATGTCCTTAACACGTACAGAGGTGTATCGTGTCATTAACACGTACAGAGGTGTATCATGTCATTAACACGTACAGAGGTGTATCAATGGCAATTCGTGTCATTAACACGTACAGAGGTGTATCAATGGCAATTCGTGTCATTAACACGTACAGAGGTGTATCATGTCATTAACACGTACAGAGGTGTATCAATGGCAATTCATGTCATTAACACGTACAGAGGTGTATCATGTCATTAACACGTACAGAGGTGTATCAATGGCAATTCATGTCATTAACACGTACAGAGGTGTATCATGTCATTAACACGTACAGAGGTGTATCAATGGCAATTTGTGTCATTAACACGTACAGAGGTGTATCAATGGCATTTCATGTCATTAACACGTACAGAGGTGTATCATGTCATTAACACGTACAGAGGTGTATCATGTCATTAACACGTACAGAGGTGTATCATGTCATTAACACGTACAGAGGTGTATCAATGGCAATTCGTGTCCTTAACACGTACAGAGGTGTATCAATGGCAATTCGTGTCATTAACACGTACAGAGGTGTATCAATGGCAATTCGTGTCATTAATACGTACAGAGGTGTATCATGTCATTAACACGTACAGAGGTGTATCAATGGCAATTCATGTCATTAACACGTACAGAGGTGTATCATGTCATTAACACGTACAGAGGTGTATCAATGGCAATTCATGTCATTAACACGTACAGAGGTGTATCATGTCATTAACATGTACAGAGGTGTATCAATGGCATTTCATGTCATTAACACGTACAGAGGTGTATCATGTCATTAACACGTACAGAGGTGTATCATGTCATTAACACGTACAGAGGTGTATCAATGGCAATTCATGTCATTAACACGTACAGAGGTGTATCATGTCATTAACACGTACAGAGGTGTATCATGTCATTAACACGTACAGAGGTGTATCAATGGCAATTCATGTCCTTAACATAGTGTGTTTTCGCTAGCTAATACTGTCGCAATCTTCATGAAAAAGTGATCACAATTATTAAGAAAAAAATCCTTATTCTGGTTGAACATATAAAAATAAATGAACTTTTTATGAAGAAAGTGGTGAGTCCTATTTATTCAAGAACATCACGAGCCGTCATGAAGATTGTTACATTTTTCTGGTTAAAATGCACATTTTTTTAAAAACGAAAATTGCACCTTTCTCCTGAAGATTGCATCTTTTCTACGAAAACCTTCCCATTTTGGTGAAAAATTAGCGTCGACGTGTACGGGCAATTTCTTTGTGAAAAATGTTACGTTCCTAATGGAAATTCCACTTTTTCCGCAAAAAAGTAACTGTTTCTCAAACAAGACGTTTTTTTCGAGAAAAGTTTGTATCAACGTGTACAAATACTTTTTCCGTGTAGAATTGACATTCGTCATGTTCATTACAATACTTTCTTGTGAAAAACACAATTTTCATGAAGAATGTAACTTGTTCATAAAAGAAGTGCCCGTACACGTGGAATGTGTAGTTCTTCGTGAAGAACTGTCTTTTTACTAAAATTTGTCTAGTCAACGCTGTCCCAATCTTCATGATAAAGTGATCACATTTTGCACGTAACAGGTGTGCACCCTGGCCAAGCATGTGAAAAATGGAGAAACTTCTCCTGATGCATCCTCCTTGGTCACGAAAAATCACCAATTTTCATGAAGATTGTTGCTTGCTTTTCTCGTGAAGCTTGTTCCTTGCTTTTCTCGTGAAGATTGGTGCTTTTCTCGTGAAGATTGGTGATTTTCTCGTGAAGAAAGATGACTCATCAAAACAAGTTTCTTCATGAAAAATCTATTCATTTTTTTACATGGTTGGCCAGATACAATATGACGAAACCATCCGGAATGTAAACATTTGCAGTGGGTACAGCTATTCACATTCGGAATGTAAGCATTTACACTAGGTACAGCTCTCCACATTTGGAATGTAAACATTGACAGTGGGTACAGCTCTCTTTTTTCGGAATGTAAACATTTACACTCGGTACAGCTCTCCACATCCGGAATGTAAACAGTTACACTGGGTACAGCTATCCACATTAGGAATGTAAATATTTACACTGGGTACAGCTCTCCACATCCTGAATGTAAACATTTACATTGGGTACAGCTCTCCACATCAAGAATGTAAACATTTACACTGGGTACAGCTCTCCACATTCAGAATGTAAACATTGACAGTGGGTCATTTTCATTTATTTATTTTTTTTTCATTTCTCCCGTAACCTGGCTGGTCGTAGAGGCCCACTGATGACTTTGCGACAATCTCTCTCCATTTTGCCCTGTTCTCCACTGCTCTTTGGGACTTTGTAAAGTCCACACCTGTCCACTCTTTGATATTATCTTCCCATCTCTTCTTCTGTCTGCCTCGTTTTCTATTTCCTCTTAATGCGCCCTGTAAGATTGTCTTTGGTAGGCCAGATGAGCGTGAGACGTGACCATACCGTCTTAGTTTGCGTTTATTTACGGTGGTGAGCAGATCATGAGATTTTCAGGATCCTTCGATAACATCTCATCTCTAAGGCATGGATTCTTCTCTCTAGTTCTGCAGTCAGGGTCCATGTTTCACATGCATACAGGAATATGGACATGACGAGGGAGCGCATAAGCTTGATCTTGGACCTAATCGTGATGTTGCTGTCCTTCCAAACAGTGGGTATAGCTCTCAAACGATGTTTTTAGACAGGTGTTTGTTTATAAACATGTTTACGTTTTAAGACCGGCCAATCTCTAAATAAGGGAATGTGCAGGCATTTTATTTGAATTTAATTTAGTTTATTTTTCATAAGCTCTTTACACCACTACATATAAATATAAGCAACAAAATGCTAAATAGACGCAAGCATTTGCCGCACGACATTTTTTGCACGTGAATTTGAGGTTAATAGTCTTACTTGGTTTACTTATTACGAGTGTAGCCTTCGGTTTCTTATATCTCTAACCTGTAAGGTGAATTGTAGGTAAGGGAGTCCCGGCCTCTGGAAAACGTGTAGTAAAAAGAAAGTACGTTATTTTCAATAGATATGCTGTTGTAAATGACGACAGTAAATCTGTATTGGCTTACCTGTAGATACCGGTCGATAGTTGGAGAGCTATACATCCAGGTGTGCACAGCAGTCGCCTTTGAAGAGAAAATTCGACTCATAAACTACCTAAGATCCATCAATAATGGCGATTGTGTCTCTGTTTTGAATAATTATTATTTATAATATTTACTATTTATAATATTTACTATTTACCATACCTAAAATTATACTTTGGTAACACTATACCTGCATGTACAAATGCTTTGCCACCGTATCAATGTCACTCTGTAACCCATATTTAATTTGACACGTTTTGTGATAACCCTGTGCAATGTGCCCGCTGGGACATATGCAACGAAACCCATTCCTTCTCATTTGCTTTTAATTCGTCCATTCGTTGATCCTCAATCACTTATTTTCCATCATCAACACTCTCGTAGATGATACAATCAACTCATCTGGTAATTAAATAAGTGAGAAAGAATTTTTTTTTTTTATAAAAAAACAAAGTTAGGAGAAGGATAAACGAAGGAAATACAGGAAACTTTTCGCTTGATTTATTTTGCTTTTAAACATACCTTGAGTAAACTTGCTGTTTCTCTTAACTGCCTGTACGTGTTTATGGTAAATAAATTAATTGATTAATGAAGTATGAATATATATATATACATACATACATACATACATACATACATACATACATACATACATACATACATACATACATACATACATACATACATACATACATACATACATACATACATACTGTTACGAATCTATGGTCTAAGAAAAATGTAACAGAAAGAAAGTGAAACCAACAAATCAAGTAAAAATCAACAAGCAATTTATTACTAGATAATTAAAATGAAAAATCAAAAAGTCACTTACAGTAATGTGTTTTGAAATCCTAATAATCCAATAAGAATGATTGTTCTAATCACAAGTCCTAAATATAGAATGTTTCGAATTCACGGCTGTGTCCTTGAATGTTATGATGTGCTAATGGTCTCTAAAGTCCTGATGTACTAGAAATCTTGATGTGCTGATGTCAAAATGAAGTATTCCAAAATCTCTGAATAAGTTCACTTAAATTCCAAAATTATCAATTAAAAATCCAAAATCCAAAAGTTTGTGAGCACTGTTATAATCCAATGAATATTTAAAATAATTCCTCTCTTAGAATTTGGAATGAATTTTCACAACTGTAATAGCTCTTTACAAGACTGATGGTAATGTCAAAACTGAAAAAATGTCCACCAAACATGGTATATATAAAGATTGGTCACATGACAGAATGTTCTAGAATGTGTGTCATCTTAATGGAATTTTACTTGTAAACAAAAATCAACCTTGACCTTCAAATTGAGAAAACATATTGATCAAAACAACCTAATTCAAGGACACTAGTTAAACATGTTTTTCCTGATAAACATTAAGATCCAAGCAAACATCAAAGTGAAGAAACATTTACAATTTCCCAAAATACCTACAACACCATATAAACATCATACATAACACCTCCCCTCATAAAGAAAAAGAAAGATTTATATAATAAAGCTTTCTTTTGAATATATATCTAATACTATAATAACCAAAATTACATAAGAACATGTTTTATGATACTAGACTTAATTATATCAAGCAATATTACATTTCTAGGCACGTGAGAGTGCATCTGCAATCACATTGTCTTTTCCTCTGATGTGTTTGATGTCAATGTTATATTCCTGCAATATCAAACTCCATCTCAACAATCTCCGATTTTTATCTTTCATTTTGTTGATGAAAGTAAGGGGATTGTGATCACTGTACACAATAATTGGAGAAAGAGCTGAGGTGACATACACTTCAAAATGCTGTAAAGCCAATATCAAAGCCAAACATTCCTTCTCAATTGTGGAATAATTTTTCTGGTGCTTGTTTACTTTTTTAGAAAAATAACACACAGGGTGATCCACACCACTTTTGTCTTCCTGAATCAATACTCCACCAACCCCTACATCACTTGCATCAACAGATAATTTAAATGATTGGCTAAAATTTGGTGCAGAAAGAACTGGTGCATTCTTAAGCATGGCCTTTAACTTGTCAAAAGATTCCTGACACTTGTCAGACCAATGAAACAAGTTTTTCTTACTCAATAAACTTGTCAAAGGTTCAGCAATTTTGGAAAAATTGGAACAAAATTTCCGATAATATCCAGCCATACCTAGAAATTGCATCAGTTGCTTTTTTACAAATTGGAACTTGAAATTCAGAGATAGCTTTGACCTTAGCTTCTATAGGTTTAACTTGACCTTGTCCCACAATATGTCCTAAAAATGTGACACAAGCATGGCAAAACTCACTTTTGCTCAAATTAATTGTCAGATTCGCATCGCTGAGTCGATCAAAGAATTTTCGAATGGTTTCCAAATGATCTTCCCAGGTGTTGTTGTAGATAATGACGTCATCGATATAAGCGTCACAATTATCAAGACCAAATGTTATCATGTTCATCAGACGTTGAAACGTTGCAGGCGAATTTTTCATTTCAAACGGCATGACTTTATATTGATATAGTCCATCTGGAGTTACAAATGCTGAAATTTCTTTTGCCCTTTCCGTCGGTGGAATTTGCCAGAATCCTTTTAAAAGGTCAAACTTGGTGACATATTCCGCATTTCCAATTTTATCAATGCAATCGTCCATTCTTGGGATTGGAAATGAATCAGTTTTGGTGACACTGTTGACTTTTCTATAGTCAGTACACATACGGAATGTATTATCTGGCTTGGGAACAAGAATACATGGTGAACTCCAGTTACTTTTACTTGGTTCTATGAAATCATTCTCCAGTAAATACTGAATTTCTTTCTTCAGATAGTTCTGTTTGAGAGGATTCATCCTATAAGGATGCTGTTTCACAGGCGCAGAATCTACAATGTCAACGTCATGATAAATTTTACTTGTTCGTGTTGGAACATCAGGAAACAAGTGCTCATAGTCATGTAATAGCTGTTTTAGTTCATTTCTTTCCTGTTGTTGTAGATGTGAAAGTTTCTGGTCTAGGTTGTTCAATATTTCTGAATTCCGAAGATTGGTTATACCAGAGTCACTATAGTCTGATTGTATTCCATCGTTGATATCTTCACTGTGTGGGACAGGTACAACTAAATTAACTGAATAATTAGCTGGGCTATCTCTGTCAAAATATTCCTTTAACATATTTATATGACAAAGTTGTTTCTGTTTCCGTCTCCCAGGAGTGTTAATGATATAATTTAAGTCATTTACTTTCTTTTCAACGGTATAAGGACCATAAAATTTAGCCTGAAGAGGATTTTGAGGTATGGGAAAGAGAGCCAGAACTTTGTCACCAGGTTTAAAACTCCTTTCCTGTGAATTTCTGTCATACCTTAATTTCATTTTTGACTGGGTAGTGTGAAGATTAGTTCTTGCTACTTCACAGGCCTTTGACAACTTGTATTTGAAATCAGAGACATAATCAAGAAGATTAATCTTTGAATCTTCATTTGAAAGAAGTTTCTCTTTCAATAATTTCAATGGTCCACGGACAGTATGACCAAAAACTAGTTCAAAGGGACTAAAACCCAACGACTCTTGAACTGATTCCCTAACAGCGAACAACAACAAATGAACACCCTCATCCCAATCCTTTTCTGTATCAAAGCAATAGGATCGAATCATATTCTTCAAAGTTTGATGAAATCTTTCCAAAGCACCTTGACTTTCAGGGTGATAGGCAGAAGATTTAAACTGTTGGATGCCTAATTCATGCATAACTTGTTGGAAAATTCCAGACATAAAATTTGACCCTTGATCCGACTGGACAGATTTGGGAAGGCCAACAAGTGTAAAAAACTTCACCAAAGCTTTCATAATAGTTTTAGTTTTTATATTTCTCAGAGGAATTGCTTCTGGAAATCTTGTAGATGTACACATGATGGTCAACAAGTATTGGTTGCCTAACTTGGTTTTAGGTAAAGGACCAACACAGTCTACTATTATTCTACTAAATGGTTCATCAAATGCAGGAATAGGTTGCAGATGAGCCTTAGGTATCTTCTGATTGGGTTTTCCTACCATTTGACAAGTGTGACAAGATCTGCAGTATTTAGAAACATCACTTTTGAGTTTCGGCCAATAAAAATGATTCAAGATCTTGTGATAAGTCTTACGGACTCCTAAATGACCAGCCAAAGGAGTTTCATGGGCTAAATTAAGAATTTCCTGTCGATATGACTTAGGAACAACAATTTGATAGCTCACTGACCACTCGTCACCAGCGGGTACATCAGGTGGTCTCCATTTCCTCATAAGGACCCCATTTTTCACAAAGTAACACACTGGAACTTGTGTGGCTTCAGTTTCACTAATAGCCCTCTGAAACAAACAAGATATCTCGGGATCTTGCTCCTGTTCAACGACAAGGGATTGTCGTTTGTCATCCTGATTAGGACAAAGAGAATGAGTTGCCAAAAGAGGATCACTGTGATCAATACCATTTGATTGATCAATACCTGCGGAAAAAGTGACCTCATCAAAAGACTGACCAATACATGTGTCAGCTAAAGGAATAATATCCTGATCAACATCACTCTCAAGAGCTCTTTTTGCCATAGCTCAAGTAACTGCACAAGCAGGGTACAAATCAGGGATTTCAGTTTCGACAGGATCAACTTTCTGATCCAAACAAGGCTTGTCAGTTACAAGTGGATTAACCACAACCTTATCTCCAGCTAGGTCATTGCCTAGTAATAAATGAACACCCTCTATGGGTAAAGAAGTCACTGCCCCAACAGTTACAGGTCCAGAAACTAAGTCTGATGCTAAATTTACGCAATGAAGAGGAACATTTACAAAGCCGCACTCAACTCCCTGAACAAGAACACTTTCACTTGAAGAAGACTCCTCAGACAAAGGCAAAGTACCTGATAATAAAAGACTCTGAGAAGCTCCAGTGTCCCTTAATATTTTAATTGGGATAGGTTTGGCAGAATCACCAATAAGTGATATAGAACCTTCTGACATGAATGGTTCATAAGCCTCCAAAATAGAATCAGACTGGGGTTTGTTTGACCCAACAAATGTATTGCTTTCAATACAAGACCGTGACCTTGACCTCGTAGAAATAAGAGCATTTGGGAAAGCTCTGTCTTTACTCTGTTGCTTATTTTTCAACTTGAAGCAATCAGAAATAACGTGCCCTTTCTTTTTACAATAAGTGCACGTAGGAAGAGATAAGGATTTCTGATCAGTCTTATCAGATGTTTGATTCCTAACAGTTGTGCTGTTGTGAAATTTGGAAGTACTCGAATGAGATTGAAATGGTTTTTTACCAGAAAACTGCTGAGAGGACGACTTATTGCCAAACGAAATTTTGTGAGTCAAGGAATAATCATCAGCCATACGAGCAGCATTTTCCAAAGTTTCCACATTCTGCTCGTCAAGATAGGTTTTAACATCACTATGGATGCACCTCTTGAACTCTTCAATTAATACGAGCTGTCTGAGGTTATCATAAGCTTGATCAACTTTCTTAGCTGAGCACCACCTATCAAATAGTTGTTCTTTATCCCTTGCAAATTCGACATGAGTTTGTCCAGTTTCTTTTCTACAATTCCTAAACCTTTGTCGATATGCCTCTGGTACCAACTCATAAGCTTTCAAGATGTACTCCTTAACCACATCATAATCAGTGCTTTGTTGTACTGACAGTGAAAGTAGACTTCACGAGCTTTGCCAATTAGTACACTTTGTAATAACAAAGTTCAATGCTCTCTGGGCCATTTCAAGTTTTCAGCTATTTTCTCGAAATGAAGAAAGTATTTATCTACTTCTTTTTCCTGAAAGGGGGTACTAACCTAATATATCTAGTAACATCAAAACCTGAACTTGTGTTTAAAGGAGTGGAGTGTGCTCTGTTTGCCAGTTCTAATTCTCTTAATTTAAATTGCATTTCCCTTTCTTCTCTTTGCATCTGCATTTGTATCTGCCTCTCTTCTTTCTGCATTTGTATCTGCCTCTCTTCCTTCTCTCTCTCCATCTGTATCTGCCTCTCTTCTTTCTGCATTTGTATCTGCCTCTCTTCCTTCTCTCTCTCCATCTGTATCTGCCTCTCTTCTTTCTCTCTCTCTCTCTGAATCTGAAGCTTTGCCAATTCTAAATCCATCTGGTTCTTTAACTCTAATTCCCTTAATTTCCTGTCAGAACCAGATACAGGCTTTCTCTTCAAACTTAAAGCACTGCTATCAAATATTCCCTTTCCTACTAAATACTGAATCAAAATAATCTTTATCTCCTGTTTTGTCAATGATACTTTTGCCTCAGATAGACTGTATTTTCTGGCAAGCTCGAGCAACTCATCCTTTCTCATGCACTCTAACCCCTCCTGGGTAGGTTTTGAAATGAAATTCTGAACATTAGATGCCATTGTAAATGCTTGTTGGTTTCACACAAAACAAATTTCTCTATTAAAAATCTTTGCCAAAGACAAAAAAAATTCAGAGACAAAATCAATATGAATTTCAAAAATAACTTTAATATCTCTAATATGCTTTAAAGAAATTCAATCCCGGACGAAGAGCCCCCAATTTCTGTTACGACTCTATGGTCTAAGAAAAATGTAACAGAAAGAAAGTGAAACCAACAAATCAAGTAAAAATCAACAAGCAATTTATTACTAGATAATTAACATGAAAAATCAAAAAGTCACTTACAGTAATGTGTTTTGAAATTCTAATAATCCAATAAGAATGATTGTTCTAATCACAAGTCCTAAATATAGAATGTTCCGAATTAACAGCTGTGTCCTTGAATGTTATGATGTGCTAATGGTCTCCAAAGTCCTGATGTACTAGAAATCTTGATGTGCTGATGTCAAAATGAAGTATTCCAAAATCTCTGAATAAGTTCACTTAAATTCCAAAATCATCAATTAAAAATCCAAAATCCAAAAGTTTGTTAGCACTGTTATAATCCAATGAATATTTAAAATAATTCCTCTCTTAGAATTTGGAATGAATTTTCACAACTGTAATAGCTCTTTACAAGACTGATGGTAATGTCAAAACTGAAAAAATGTCCACCAAACATGGTATATATAAAGATTGGTCACATGACAGAATGTTCTAGAATGTGTGTCATCTTAATGGAATTTTACTTGTAAACAAAAATCAACCTTGACCTTCAAATTGAGAAAACATATTGATCAAAACAACCTAATTCAAGGACACTAGTTAAACATGTTTTTCCTGATAAACATTAAGATCCAAGCAAACATCAAAGTGAAGAAACATTTACAATTTCCCAAAATACCTACAACACCATATAAACATCATACATAACAATACATACACAAGTGGATAAATAGGTAAGCATATAGGCTGATAGGTGGGTAGCTAGGTAGGTGGAAGTCATTTATATATCATGGTATATCATGACTCTGGTCCTCACGTGGTATTTCATGTAGGTTTACTGTGTTTGCATTAGCGACATTAACAACACGACATTGACGGCATGAGCAACATTGACAGCATGAGCGACATTGACAGCATGCGTGACATTGACACCATGAGCAACATTGACAGCATGAGCGACATTGACAGCATGCGTGACATTGACACTATGAGTGACATTGACAGCATGAGTGACATTGACAGCATGAGTGACATTGACACCATGAGTGACATTGACAGCATGAGCGACATTCACAGCATGAGCGACATTCACACCATGAGTGACATTGACACCATGAGTGACATTGACAGCATGAGTGACATTGACACCATGAGTGACATTGACAGCATGAGCGACATTGACAGCATGCGTGACATTGACACCATGAGTGACATTGACAGCATGCGTGACATTGACACCATGAGTGACATTGACAGCATGAGCGACATTGATAAACACGAGTGACAATGACGGCATGAGCGACATTGACAGCATGAGCGACATTCACAGCAAAATACAGTCTCACCGGGGATAATTGCATCACGAAGAATACAATGACTATGCGCAGAATAGGTTCAAATTACGCGCGGAATATTTCCAAACACGTCATGATCTGATCATCAAATGTGAAATTGCCTTTTTCTTCTTTTAGCTTTATGTTTTCTATAAATGGTGTAGCCTATGGAACACTACAGTCACTAACTTATGATGAATAGGTTGTGGTTTTCAACATTACTCAATAATTTGTACCCGGTGTATGAAAGATACTGACTTGAATTGACTTTTTCATCAAATTTCTCCATTTATATAAACCAGTGACTGTCACAACTTTTCAAAAGCAGAACAGACATATAAAGAGTATCTGCATACTTTTTAAATTTGTATTTTTAAGTTTTGTTGCCGTTTGCAAGCGATATTATCAGTTTAGAACACTACGCCGGGTCATGCGTTCAGTTGGTTACATGGAGACTATGGTCCAAGAGTAAAATTAGTCTATTTATAAACGACGGTGTAAATGATAAGACAATGAAACACTCATTATTGTTACAGCATGGCAAATAAATTCAGTTATCCCGGACAAAGCAGAAAAAAAAACACACACACACAAACAAACAAAAAACAACATCAACAAGAAACAAACAAACAAACAAACAAATAACAATTCCAGTAAAGAGAACACCAAGGAGACAAAAAAAATTTAATTTAATATAGTAAAAGGTGTTTCTTTCTTCATCTTACCCAAAATATAAAGTGCAGTAACGACCGAAAAGTACAACAACTGAATAATATCGAATCAAACCAAACCGGAGCAGACGAAGAGATGGAGACAAAACTCGCTTCAAATTATCATATGAGACTACTTTCAGAAAAGGACTGTCAAGGCTTTCTTTTTTTTTATTTTGACATATTTTTCTCAAGATAAATTTACCCTATCGTTTCCTTCCACCTTTTTAAGGAGACTTTCACATTTATTCAGTTTTGAAAATAGCAGCAGTCTACAGGCTACATATTATTCCATGGAAAGTTTCTAATTGTATGACTGATCTTTAAAATACTACCAAACGGTAAATGAAGAAACAGTTCAATGTGATTTTTTATAGATTGCAGATCAAAATTAAGTTTCCTGTTACAAGTAAGTCAATGTTTGATAAAAGATATCGAAGTTGAAGAAAAGATATAAAACCTGGTTTAGTGGAAACAGGCTCGGGAGTTTATAAACTCTTCCAGTATAAGACTTGTTTAATAGAAACAGGCCTGGAGTTTATAAAACTCTTCAAGTAGAAGGCTGGTTTAGTTGAACCAGGCCTGGAGATTACACAACTCTTGAAGTAAAAGACTAGTTTAGTGGAAACAGGCTGGGGAGTTATAAAACTCTTCAAGTAAAAGACGGGTTTACTTGAATAATGCCTGGAGTTTATAAAACTCTTTAAGTAGAAGACGGGCCTAGTGGAACCAGGCCTGGAGTTTATCAAACTCTTCAAATAGAAGACTGGTTTAGTAGAACCATGTAGTTTATAAACCTCTTTAACTAGAGTACTAATTTAGCGGAACCAGGCCGGAATGGTTATAAAATTCTTCAAGAAGAATACTGCTTTAGTGGAACCTAGCCTGGAGTTTATAAAACTCTTAAAGTAGAAGACTGGTTTAGTGGAACCAGGCCTGGAGTTTGTATACCTCTTCAAGTAGAAGACTGATTTAGTGAAACCAGGCCTGGAGTTTGTATACCTCTTCAAGTAGAAGACTGATTTAGTGGAACCAGGCCTGGAGTTTGTATACCTCTTCAAGTAGAAGACTGATTTAGTGGAACCAAGCCTGGAGTTTGTATACCTCTTCAAGTAGAAGACTGATTTAGTGGAACCAGGCCAGGAGTTTGTATACCTCTTCAAGTAGAAGACTGATTTAGTGGAACCAGGCCAGGAGTTTGTATACCTCTTCAAGTAGAAGACTGGTTTAGTGGAACCAGGCCTGGAGTTTGTATACCTCTTCAAGTAGAAGACTGGTTTAGTGGAACCAGGCCTGGAGTTTGTATACCTCTTCAAGTAGAAGACTGATTTAGTGGAACCAGGCCTGGAGTTTGTATACCTCTTCAAGTAGAAGACTGATTTAGTGGAACCAAGCCTGGAGTTTGTATACCTCTTCAAGTAGAAGACTGATTTAGTGGAACCAGGCCTGGAGTTTGTATACCTCTTAGAGTAGAAGACTGATTTAGTGGAACCAGGCCTGGAGTTTGTATACCTCTTAAAGTAAAAAGACTGATTTAGTGGAACCAGGCCTGGAGTTTGTATACCTCTTCAAGTAGAAGACTGATTTAGTAGAACCAGGCCTGGAGTTTGTATACCTCTTCAAGTAGAAGACTGATTTAGTGGAACCAGGCCTGGAGTTTGTATACCTCTTCAAGTAGAAGACTGATTTAGTGGAACCAGGCCTGGAGTTTGTATACCTCTTCAAGTAAAAAGACTGATTTAGTGGAACCAGGCCTGGAGTTTGTATACCTCTTCAAGTAGAAGACTGATTTAGTGGAACCAGGCCTGGGAGCTTACGAAACTCTTTAAGTGGAAAGCTGGTTTACCTTGTAATATTTCTAAATGTACAGAAATATATCCACAAAACTAAACATGTTTAGTACTTACAATTATATTTTAAGAACTATATAAAATAAAAGAAATCAACAACAGTGGCTATTACCAGTGCAATGTCTCCCCCGCCCCCTCTCCTATTAATTCTTGATTTACCTAATTATTGATGTATATGTTTCTTTTGTTTTGCTTGAAATTGTATACAACTTTCAGTACATGTACTTTTTGAACTAGTTTCAGGTATGGTCGAGTTTTTGTAAAATTAATGTCATCTTTGGATAATTTTGGTATGTTCTGGGAAAGGACCTAGATGAGTTCGTTAACTCGTGTCCAATCTCATAATATTTAATAAAACGACAATAAAAATATATTTAAAACAAACCAGGCCTGCAGTTTATAAAACCCTTCAAGTAGACTGGTGTACTGGTCCCAAGTCTGGAACCGGGTTTGGAGTTTATACAATTCTTCAAGTAGAAGACTGCTTTAGTGCAACAAGGCCTTGAGTTTATAAAACTCTTCAAGTAGAAGACTCCTTTAGTGCAATAAGGCCTGGAGTTTATAAAACTCTTCAAGTAGAAGACTCGTTTAGTGCAACAAGGCCTGGAGTTTATAAAACTCTTCAAGTAGAAGACTCGTTTAGTGCAACAAGGCCTTGAGTTTATAAAACTCTTCAAGTAGAAGACTCGTTTAGTGCAACAAGGCCTGGAGTTTATAAAACTCTTCAAGTAGAAGACCAGTATTCTACTTGAACAGGTTTATAAACTCCGGGTTAGGTTCTAGAAATCCAGTTTAGTGGAAACAGGCCAGGGAGTTTATAAACTCTTCATCTAGAAGACGGGCTTAGTGGGAATGGGCCGGGGAGTTTTAAACACTCTTCAAGTGGAAGACTGGTTTTCTAGAACTAGGCCTGGAGTTTATAAAACTCTTCAAGTAGATGACTGGTATAATGTCTGTATTATAACAGCAATACGTTGTTTTTTTAAGCATTATATCAGTATTATAACAGTTTTATGTCAGTATTATTACAGTATTATGTCAGAAAGTTTGATCTAACTCAAATATATTGTCAAATTACAAGAGAAATCGGATGACGCGGTGATGATTGACTACAAACAATTGCCCCCCGACCCCCCCCCCCCCCCTCGCGCCGCCACTGACTGCCAATCACTCATCTCATACATAAATATAGAAACATGTCCTGTCTGGATTAAATATTCCATAACACGATATTCCCGCAAAATGGCGCCCCCTAGAACTTTGTTAATGCCACCCCTACTGCTATACTAATGACAGCTACTCAGATCGTCTGTCTGGTGTTTATGGATTCATAAAATACTTTGTTTAAGGTGATTGGTGTTAGCTTATAAACATAATAAAACTTCAAGGACCCCATAGTTGATATAAGTAAAAATAAATTTGAATGAGGTTATGAATGATTTTAGAAGATTTCAAGAGCGTCTGAAATACTATAAAACCTAGAAATCACTATTTGACGGTATTCTAGCATAACCAATTGAATGCATTACACAGTGCAATTATATAAAAAATGATCATATCGTAAGTAAATGGCAACAAAACCTCCAAGAAAGGAAAAGACAGAAACACCTATGAAAATACTCTTTATCCGTCTGTTCTACCTGTAATAAGTTGAAGTCACATACTTATGTATACATGTATATAAAGGAACAAAATTGGTGAAACAAACAAATGTAAAAAAAAATTCACCCCACTCCCACCCCCACCACCATCTTTGTGACTTTACAAAGTATAAAATCATGAAATCCAACTGTGATCTTTACGACAGAGCTCTATAATCACTGGACAGATATGGAGAGTAACCAAGACTTTGCGCTATACACTGGCGTTTATGTGCTGTACCAATCAAGTCAAAGTACACACCTTTACGCTAAAACTGTCATGTTTGGGTGGGAAATGTATTTCTTGTAGTGACAATGAAATTTTCAACAAAAATTTCCATTAAAAACCCACTAAAATATTCTTTGTTACACATAAACTTGTATCCACGTGTAGATAATATTGTTTGGCAGTTTAGTGAGACTTTTAAAGGTCTGAACCTCAATTAATACAGTCAAAACGCTCGGAATTAGCAAGACCCATCAACAGTCACTTGTATTTTAAAGCAATCGTCTCTGACGGTGTTTTATTGGACAACCAGAGTTTCAAAACATGATTTTTGACCTTAATCTTCCAATGTACAATTTATTTATCTCCTAATTTAGGATACAGCCACACCAAAAACCTTCATGTTTCCAAACATAACTTACCTTTGCAAACATCGCCTATCGATCACAAAGTATCATTGTGGCTGCGCTGCTATGCCGACCATAAAATAACAAAGGTGCCAAAATAGTATTCACTTCTCTTGGAGTTGTCTCTGAGCTTGCGTGCATGTGTCAGTGTTTTTATTGGTGCTTTGTTTATATATATATATATATATATATATATATATATATATATATATATATATATATATATATATATAAAACTGTCTTAAAGAGCGAAAGTCATTACAGATATTTGCAACATAGGCAGGTTGCACCCTTGAAGTCGAATAGTTTACTAATTCCAGCTTGCCTTCGCCAGAATTGATCAGAAGATACATAGAAACGACCTCTGCAAAATCCTACAGCTTTAACTCTAATGGCAACTATCACAGAATACTTTATGAAAATCGGCGTTTATTACGACGGTTATCACAGCTTAACTATGGCAATGGTGGTGGTGATGGGGGGGGGGTCGATATACACATAACTGAACGACCGACAGCCTGTCCGCAGACACCAAATGGACCAATGAAACTGATTCATTTAGACCCCCCCCCCCCCGCAAAATTTAATTCTGGGGCCCCCTGGCAATAAAGTTCTGGGGCCCCCACTGGACTGCACCCCGCAACCATCCCACCCCCGCAGTTGCTTGGGCGGTTGATACGCCACTGCTTTGCGTGCACTTTTATTTAACAACCAGCTGACTCAGAGGAGCCAGGCATCGCTACACATTGTAAAGTTATTGGAATACAGAACAATATCATGGTTTCATCTCGTTAAATGTATCACCAGGTATTGTATGTGTCAGGATAAACACTCCACGTGGCTATAGTACGCGTAAGATGAGTCTATACCGGCGTTTATATATTTGGAAACAAATTGTTCAAACTTTGAATTTTTGTAGTTTACATTATAATGGCTGCTATTCCAGATCACATCCATAATTAAAATAAAAACTGCGAAATGATCAGAATGTACGAAGGTTTTCCATGGATTCCGCCACAAAAATGGCGGCCAGTTCTGACAGATATTTCCGATTGCAGGGGTTGTCTGGGTATTTGGCTAGACCAAGAATATGTCAAAACACGGGCTGTGCAACCGGAACACCCTTGCAGTCCAACATGAATGCGACCTGTCTTCATTGTTTTCTCCTAGACTATATACATAATTATCGCGGAAAAAAGCCAATATTAGATTATTTACCACCATCTATAGTAGAGTGCTCCACGATGATTGCTCAATGGCCTTGTCAATCCCAAAATGCCGTAGGGTCAATTGATGAGGGTTGATCCATTTCGTCTGTAAGTAAGTAAGTAAGTAAGTAAGTAAGTAACCAAGCATGTATGTATGCAAGTATGTATGTATGTATGTATGTATGTATGTATGTATGTATGTATGTATGTATGTATGTATGTATGTCCTTCATATCAGCAGATCATCAGGCAAAAGATTCATGTATAATATTTTAGGAGTCCGATAAATCGAGGGGGTTGGGGGTGGGGTGGGGGTGGAGTAACTTTAAAGTTATCGTAGAAAGTCTGACTCGACCGCGAGCTATCAACATGTTTTCCTAACAAGGAGGAATTGACTAATAAATTAAAGAGTTCAGTTTTACAGCATTGTATTCTACTTTGCTATGCATATGACACTGGCCTAGTCCATTTAACACATTAGCGCTTAACATGCTTATCACAGGTAATGTCATGTGTGATGCAGACATTGGTTTTGGTGTTCTGATCACCTTGCCACAAGTGAAACGAAACTATAGTCTAGACAAATACAAATACGAATACGGTTGTTTATTAAAGTCTTATCATGTGCATGCATAACCAATACATCAATATACAATTCAAGTGCACAAGAGCCACTCTCTAAGGTTATAAGAACCTAATAACCATAAATACAATATATCATATTATCCCACTGTCTCAACTTTGAGGTCAATCCTACGGATCATGCCTCGAATGTATACCAATAGCTGCCATTAGCTGCCGTTCTGACTATCTCGGTTATTAACGAAACAAGGTTTGACCGAGAAGTTGCGAATGCATTGGACTATTTTTTATTTCGTAACTTTTCCGTCAATCCTACGGTCAATCCAATCGTAGAAATAGTCGAGGTGGTCCGAATAGATTGCGGTTTCTGTTTGCTAAGAAATTTCATGTGAACAAAATTATTGATTTTTCTGTAAATTACTGCGTCGACATACATTTGAGGCATATTTTTGTCTCGCATAAATAGCCGATGTGGTCCGAATGATTAGCTCAATGCAACATGTATGTTGCAATTGAAAATTTCAAAACAGGTCTTGGCACCATCAATGATACAGCTATCTTGTTTGATTAAATACCATTCTATTAAGGATAGCATATAAAATACAACATCTTATCTCCAATTAAAATTTCTGCACCGATTTAAAATGTCATAGAAGGCTTTGGCACTAGCTTTCAGAATAGTCTGATTTGATAGAATTAAAAACGTTTTCTCTACAAAAACCTGTTTCAGTTTTAAGAGGTACATCGCCTCACCTCAGCTTAACAGAGTGTATATATATATATATATATATATATATATATATATATATATATATATATATATATATATATATATATATATATATATATATAAACCTTAGGCGGTAAAGTGAGGTTTAATGTTTAACTCGAAAATTTCAGTTTTGATCATTTCTATTGCTCAGACCATCTGGCCATAGGAATACTCTTTTGTTTAATCTGCAATTGTCCATGTGAAAAAGTATATTCCAATGTTTTAAGACAAATTTCTAGTGCTTATGTATGGTGCACTCCATCCAATATCCCCTGATACTGTCACATTGGGGCGCTAAGGTAGAATCAATATCCCACGACACTGTCACATCGGGGCACCGAGGAAGAATGAATATCCCACGACACACACATTGGGGCACCGAGGAAGAAAGAATGAATATCCCACGACACTGTTACATGGGGGCACCGAGAAAGAAAGAATGAATATCCCAGACACTGTCACATTGGGGCAACGAGAAAGAATGAATACCCCACGACACTGTCACATTGGGGGCATCGAGGAATTATCAATATCCCAGACACTGTCACATTGGGGCACCAAGGAAGAAATAATGAATATCCCACGACACTGTTACATTGGGGCACCGAGGTAGAATCAATCTCCCAGATACTGTCACATTGAGGCAATGAGGAAGAATGAATATCCCACGACACTGTTACATTGGGGCACCGAGGAAGAATCAATATCCCACGACACTGTTATATTGGGATACAGAGGAAGACTGAATACCCCACGACACTGTCACATTGGGATACAGAGGAAGAATTAATATACCAAGACACTGTTACATTGGGGCACCGAGGAAGAATCAATATCCCACGACACTGTAAAATTGGGGACCGAGGAAGAATCAATATTCCACGACACTGTCACATTGGGATACCGAGGAAGAATCAATATCCCACGACACTGTCACATTGGGGCACCGCGGAAGAATCAATATTCCACGACACTGTCACATTGGGATACCGAGGAAGAATCAATATCCCACGACACTGTCACATTGGGGCACCGCGGAAGAATCAATATCCCACGACACTCACATTGGGACACCAAAGAAGAATCAATATCCCAGACACTATCGCTTTGGGACACCGAAGAAGAATCTATTATACATGAATACTCTCTTGTTCTCCATATCACATACAGTGAGTGATAACTGTACATGAACATGTCAGGTAAAATAAATGAGATAGGGATCAGGATTTTAGAAATGTAATCTCATTTTTTTTACAAGCTCCTGTCAATTCTTAAGTGTACAATTTTCTTTCTCTTTTCTCTCTAATTGATTTTTTTTCGGTGGGTGGGTGGGAGGGGGCGTATTTTTTTATATAATTGTGGCTTTTTTAATATGTGTGTGTATGTGTGTGTGTACTTGTGTGTCATCGCGTGGTTGTTTGGTGACAAAACTCAATTTAATGTCCACTACATATAGAAGGATTTATCTACCATGCTACCAACTAACCTAACAACTTAGAAATGTACCCACCTACGTCATCATTTTGTGCGTTATGGACAACGTAGGACAAACCATACTGAAACAAAATTTAGACAGATGTCGGCCAGTGAACCATTGTACAACATGAAATTGATACTAAATTATATCCCTGGAGCAAAATTTGGTTTCAAAGAAATGAAACGTGAATTAAAAATGAACTTTTGTGTTTTCAAAGATGGCATAAGAAACGTAGGAGTCTCGATTTATTCATATTCAAGCAGAGGCACCGTACAGATTAATATAACCTGCCAAATATATGTTTCTACATGAATAAACTATTCACTTATCAAAGAAATTCAGAAATCCAAAATCTGGATAATTTGAGATAGTTTTACTACAGATTAATTCATGTATTTTGTTTTAGGCCTATTTTGCTGGCATAAATCTTATACCTTTGTTATTTATCAAATCCATATATAATGATTATAGGTCAACTGGAACACAAAACGAAGTTTGATTATAGGTCAACTGGAACAAAAAACGAAGTTTGATTGTAGGTTAACTGGAACACAAAACGAAGTTTGATTGTAGGTCAACTGGAACACAAAACGAAGTTTGATTGTAGGTCAACTGGAACACAAAACGAAGTTTGATTGTATGTCAACTGGAACACAAAACGAAGTTTGATTGTAGGTCAACTGGAACACAAAATGAAGTTTGATTGTAGGTCAACTGGAACACAAAACGAAGATTGATTATAGGTCAACTGGAACACAAAATGAAGTTTGATTGTAGGTCAACTGGAACACAAAACGAAGATTGATTGTAGGTCAACTGGAACACAAAACGAAGTTTGAGACTATGGTTGATATTGGTTGGTAATTTGGTTTCAGATTTCAATACGCATTATGTTAACATGCTTCATTTTGGCTCAAGTAGAGATAAGGAAAGTATGAACGATGTACAGTTTTGCTCCACAATTTATCGTGAGAGTCACAGAATTCCACATTTATGAATAATTCTACCTCCTGCCCAAGTGATATAGCATAAACTTGACCAAATAAATTTTCTAATAACAATGATGTACTAAATAACATTATAATCATTAGAGTCTTCATGGATGAGTTATTTTTACTCCATACGGTTTAAGTAATACTGAAATTCACATCTTCACCCGATCACAGGGAATGTGCTTACCATGCAAGTTTACACTCAGAAACAAAATCTACTGTTTTCACATCTTTACCCAATCACAGGGAACATGTCTACTATGAAAGTTTATACAAAACAAATATCTACTGTTTTCACATCTTCATCCAATCACAGGGAATGTATCTACTATGAAAGTTTATACACAAAAACAATATCTACTATTTTCAATATAATCCTTTTGTCATACACGACTTTACCTGATCTTATTGACATTATTTGTACTCATAATCATCTCTAAATTTCTCCATTTGTATAGTTTGGAGCACTATATGCTGGGTTATTTTCTGATCGTGCATGCACATAGATTTCAAGATCAAGCAAATACTTTTGTTGTTTTTAATTTTGTATGTCTTGCCTTGGATTTTCGACACAAAGATGCTTCATTTTGTAGTTATAATCGGTAACAAGGTCTTTTCAACCATTTGGAATAATTGCTAATTTTGATATCATGGGAAAGTTCTGTTTTCACAACCACTGAAAAGAAATGGCATAGTACACGTAAATAACATTTTTAAGTCAAGAAATGGCATAGTACACGTAAATGACATTTTTAAATCAAGAAATGGCATAGTACACGTAAATGCCATTTTAAGTCAAGAAATGGCATAGTACACGTAAATGACATTTTTAAGTCAAGAAATGGCATAGTACATGTAAATGACTTTTTTAAGTCAAGAAGATTAGTATCATAAGAGGAGTTACTAAAAAACCTTCAATATTATCCAACTCTGCCTGGATTGGTTTACTCTAAATAACGTTTTCAAACATTAAATTGTCACAGGTGAATCAGGTGTGTCATTGTTACAGGTGAATCAGGTGTGTCATTGTTACAGGTGAATCTGGTATGTCATTGCTACAGGTGAATCAGGTGTGTCGCGTTCATAATTATCGTTTCATAATATAGCTATTCTTGAACTGGACGCCAAGAAATATAGAATGTTAATTGTGAAGATAAAAATTGTGAACCTTATGTACATCGAATATGGATAGAACTATTGTAACATGCTCTCTCTCTCTCTCTCTCTCTCTCTCTCTCTCTCTCTCTCTCTGAAACGTGAGGGGAATGTTTCATAGATTTGTCATTTTTTACGCTGTTACGCTCGATTGAAAACGATAGTAATAAAAGGCATATATATTTACATAACTACACAACCTTCATGTCGAGCTTTGTGACCAAAAATACACAAAATAAGATAGAACGACAAGGCAATATACATTATCCAGTAACACCCAAAATACACAAAATAAGCTACAACGACAAGGCAATATACATTATCCAGTAACACCCAAAATACACAAAATAAGCTACAACGGCAAGGCAATATACATTATCGAGTAACACCAAAAATACACAAAATAAGCTACAACGACATGGCAATATACATTATCCAGTAACGCCCAAAATACACAAAATAAGCTACAACGACAAGGCAATATACATTATCCAGTAACACCCAAAATACAGAAAATAAGCTAGAACGACAAGGCAATATACATTATCCAGTAACACCCAAAATATACAAAATAAGCTAGAACAAGGCAATATACATTATCCAGTAACACAAAAAATACACAAAATAAGCTAGAACAAGGCAATATACATTATCCAGTAACACCCAAAATACACAAAATAAGCTAGAACAAGGCAATATACATTATCCAGTAACACCCAAAATAAACAAAATATGCTAGAACGACAAGGCAATATACATTATCCAGTAACACCCAAAATACACAAAATAAGCTACAACGACAAGGCAATATACATTATCCAGTAACGACAAGGCAATATACATTATCCAGTAACGACAAGGCAATATACATTATCCAGTAACGACAAGGCAATATACATTATCCAGTAACGACAAGGCAATATACATTATCCAGTAACGACAATGCAATATACATTATCTAATATACGACAAGGCAATATACATTATCCAGTAACGACAAGGCAATATACATTATCCAGTAACACCCAAAATACACAAAATAAGCTACAACGACAAGGCAATATACATTATCCAGTAACGACAAGGCAATATACATTATCCAGTAACGACAAGGCAATATACATTATCCAGTAACGACAAGGCAATATACATTATCCAGTAACGACAATGCAATATACATTATCTAATACACGACAAGGCAATATACTTTATCCAGTAACACCTGCTGGTCCTCAATGACATCTAAATTAATTCAAGTAATGTCTTGTTGAGCTGTGTCTGGAACAATGTCTGTACAAGATCATCACTTTGATGATGTTGATTCGTCTAGTTTGTCGCAGTTTAGTTTAGTTAAATCTCTCATGCAAACAAGGCAGAGAAGGTTTGATCTGTCAAGTATATCTGAGGAAAGGCAGAGAAGGTTTCATGGGAGTCCACATGAATTTTTTTCGCGGGGGTGGGGGCGGGGTGGGGGTAAAGCCAAAATCCCAGGGGAGGGACAAAGCCAAAATCAAAAGGGATATATATATATATATATATATATATATATATATATATATATATATATATATATATATATAGTGCACAATATATTTTTTTATCCAGGGGGAAACTGCACCACCACCACCACCACCACCACCACGCTGACGCCCATGTAAGGTTTAATCTGTAAAGCGTATCTGCGGCTTATTTACTATGCCTTTTTTAATAAGTTGATTAGCTTCATTCCTTCAAATTATTTAGAAGATGAAATACAATATTGCACACATACGCTGGGTAAGAAAACGCATTTAACCATATACTTCCACTTAAAATGACTCACAAATTAGAATACTTCCCGGTCCCGTACTTTCATTTTATATAAACTGTACTCGTTTAACATTTCACGGTTTTCAGCTGTAGAAAAGATCATCACGGGACGAAAGTTGGTTTCATTAGTCGACATGCAGGAGGGCGCATGTACCTGTTCTATATCCAGCCCTTGACATGTTTGACGTGAGTGATTGGTCTCACTGGACACATGTTACGCTGCATCGGATCTATTTTATATCGCCCAGTCCTTCACAGGTCTGACATAAGTGATCTGTCTAACTGGGCACGCATTAAACTGCATCAGGTCAATTTTTTTTAAATCTCCAAACCATTCACAGGTTTGGCATGAGTGATCCATCTCACTGGTCACGTGTTAAACTACTTTTTATAACCTTCCAATAAAAATCAGGATTTATAGCTTATACATGTTTTATGCATGGCCTGGCTATCAAAACAATTAGGCACGTGATCAGATAATTTACTAATCATTTGCCCATTATTTAAGTGTTCTCAATACCTCACTGGATCCTTCTTGTATACTCCAGGCCTGTCTTTAAAAAAAAAAGAACATAAAACGAGGAAGTAATCTGTTTGCACATTTATCTATATCTCGAATCTTACCGGCCGCTGTTCATATCACTTCACGTAGTACAGATATGTACATGTAGGTTGTTTACACGCGCCATGTGACATGTACCCTATAAATAGTCGCAGAACATACGTGAAGGTATATTGTAAGAATAATCAATTTATTGACTATTGTCGCGTACCGATTAATAGATATGGAGCATACGGGAACATACATGTATAATTCAGCAATTATTTAAATATCCCACTGTATTCTATTCATAGATATGGAACATACGTGACTGTTTACCTTTGCGAATAATCAAAGATTGACCAGATCCACACTTTCTAAAATAATGGAGAGGTAATCAAAAAGAAAAGTTCGCTTTTATTCTGCTCATCTGACAGAGGAATACAAGATGGCCACATGGAGAGTGGAACTGTTCTTATTTCCGCTTACAGTTTGGAATGGCATCATGACCAGTACCCAGGTAAGTTTCTTATGTTCAAATCTTGATTTAGTTACAAAACACAAACTTTCGTGATGAAATTTCTGTCTGTCTGTCTGTCTGTCTCTCTCTCTCACACACACACACACACACAGTACATATTACAGGAATGGGTTTAAAATATAAATAAATTGTACTATTGTTAGGTAGATCCTGCATGAATAATCCCTTTCATATTGGTTTCCATTTGATCTAAACTAAATACGTCTCTCTCTCTCTCTCTCTCTCTCTCTCTCTCTCTCTCTCTCTCTCTCTGTTACAACACGCGACTGTGTGCTGTGTTTTTATCAAAAGGTATAAATTACTAGTACCGAAAAGTGATAATAATTTTGATAATGTGTTTTTCAGCCAAGGATCGCTGTGAATACTAAGGACCCGAAAACCTCCACTTCAGAGAATTTATTTTTTAATATCATTCCTACCAGAGCACTCAGTACAGATCGTACAACATTGGCTGATTTCACTCCACAACCGAAGAATTTCTCAAACAGAACATCCAGAACATCGAAAATCCGCACGGCTGGAGGTGGCAAGGTCGACTTTAATGGCAATGTGGTATCCGATGTCTTTAAAAATGGAGGCACTATATCGAATGATGTTTTAATTTTGAATGACAACGGAAATGTTACAGTTGATCTAAATGCGTCAAGTTTGTATCTGAATTACACAACCATTGGTGTAAGAAATATTACTGACGGAAATTACACAAGTATACAGGTACTGAAAGATTCTGGGAACGTGGCCAGTTCCGGTACGAGTAAGTAAACCCAAATTGTATAATAACTAACTTAGAGCTTTCATGATTAACACACCCCTACCGCACTGGACTGCAAAAGATGTGGGGATTGTGAAGGGAGGTGATTAATTGAGCTTTATAATACAATAATTGAGGACATTTTCACATATAATATTTCATGTTGTCAAAAAAGATTATTTTTAGCAGTATATCAATATTTTAGAAAATGTGAAAATTTCATTGCTTTTGATAAATTTAAGCAAACTATAACTATTGTCCACAATGAGTCAATGTAATCCTGCCACCCACTGTCGGATCCGAATGATGAGTTACATGACCATGCTACGTAGTGTGTGTAAAAGCTAATAGGAAAGACGTATGACTGATTGACTGACTTTGAACCTTCAACAAACATATTTTTGTGTATATTATAGGTCACACATTACTTTGAATGTATATCATACTCTGGGTGTGTGTGTGTGTGTGCGCGCGCGCACTGGTATATGTATGTGTATATACATATATACTATATCAGTATATATTTGTATGTATGAATATGTATGTGGGTGTAGGTATATATATGTAAGCATATATCTCTTGCATTGATTGAATGTTTGTACATGTGATGGATTTGAGTTTATTGTATGCATCAAACGTGCCACCATTAATTTCCGTAAAAGCAAACTTTAAATGTTTATGTATATACTTGCTGATAGTCAATGTATATATTTGCTGATAGTCAATGTAAATACTTGCTGATAGTCAATCATCTGAATGCAAATGAAGATCTTTCCTCATGTATGTATGCAGTACCGATTAGTGCGTTAGGTTACCTCTATTTTGGTCTTTTAACCGCAAACCGATTTTGAAGATTTATCATACCGCTTGTAAAAACAAAATGTACTTAGTTCATGTTTTGCGATATGTTTGCGATATGTTTTGCGATATGTTAGCGGTATGTTTTGCGATATGTTTGCGATATGTTTAGTAAGTAGTAGATCTTACTTGTACGGCCATCTGGCATTTAGTCGGTTTATTAAGCCCCTTGCATCATTGCAAGATTAAATGTGTAATGCTTGGTGTGACCTTCCAAAACCTCGCCATCTTATCAGATCGCTTATTGAATACCATCATGTCATACAATAAATAGTATGGGATTCTAGACGTTCTAGGTGTTTTGTGCGTTTCGGGCACATATTTTCTAAATGTCAGTCTGCCTACCTCTTTCTGTGTCCAGAATTGTTTGGCAGGTATGTATGTATGTACTCGGAAAAGTCTTATTGAATGGGCACAAGATGGATCGTTAGTGATTGTAGAATGTACTTTATTAGTTAGGCAGTCAGTTAGAAAAGTATACAGATATATCACTAATGTGTTAACTAATTTTCGGGAAGTGTGTTAACTGCTAAGTAATTTAAGTAGCCTTACATGTTATATATTGAAGAACCCAAAACCATTGAACCGCCGGTGACACAGTTCACATTTTGCTTACTATCTGAAATATTTTTTTTTGCCCCTGCTTTAAGATATAGTATGCTTCTTTCACTGATAGTAATGAATTGTTCTGATACTCATTTGCACATCCATGAAAATCATAGCCGAATGCTGTAGCATACTAACGGGGGGGGGGGGAGTGGGGACGGATCGGTTGCCCCGGGCGCCGGAGGTCTTGGGGCGCCAAAACAGCTGATAAAAATTCGGGCCTCGTATTCTGGCCCTTTGGGCCATCTTCCTCGCCCCGGGCGCCATTTACCCTTTGTACACCACTGACCGAATGACACAATTGATTGAATTGAAAAACTGAAATGGAAATGATTGCTTTCTGAATCTCTTTCTTTTTCAGACAATTTCGTTAACATAACTGTGCGCTGTGGAATTTTCTTCGGAGGAATTTTCTTCATTTTCCTAATTGGAATTGGGATTTATCGAGCACAGACACGCTGCCGACCCAAGTGGTATGAGAAGGTGTGAACCAGTTGTTGAATTCATCATTGAATAAATTCACCTTTTGCTGTTAGGATCTGCTTCTAACCCGGGCTTGAGACGGTAAAACTGGATAGCGTTTGTGCATTCTCGAACACGCAACTCGAACTAGACAATATATACAACATTCTGATATCCCCTCATTTAATACAGAATGGATCTAGAATCGTACTACAATGATTTGCTTGTGTTACCGCAATAGTTTAAAATAAAAAACGTTGTATGTCTTTGAAAATTATATGTTTTAGCTCAGTCTGAGTCCCGTACTTGAAAAAGTGTCAATAAGACAAAGTCTGGTTCCCTGTGTGTGTCTCTTGGCATTAATGGCCTGTGCCTTTCGGCTTGAATGTCTCGTGCTATTATTGGCATGTGTCTTTCGGCTTGAATGTCTCTTGCCTTTAATGGCAACCGCCTTTCGGCTTGAATGTCTCTTGGCATTAATGGCATGTGCCTTTCGGCTTGAATGTCTCTTGCCATTAATGGCATGTGCCTTTCGGCTTGAATGTCTCGTCCTATTATTGGCATGTGCCTTTCGGCTTGAATGTCTCTTGCCATTAATGGCATGTGCCTTTCGGCTTAGCTGTCTCTTGTCATTATTGTCAGTTGCCTTTCGGCTTGAATGCCGATTTCGAAACAATTATGTATATGCGTTGGAACAATATAGGTTTGACATAAAATATAATTTGGCCGATTTTTGCATATAGCTATAAATATGATGATCCAGAAAAGAAACGAATCACCTCTAATAATCTAAACTGTTAGTTTATACCTCATACATTCAAAGTAATCGATTCTAATAATCTAAACTGTTAGTTTATACTTCATACATTCAAACTAATCGACTCTAATAATCTGAACTGTTTAAACTTCTTATAAACTTTATCCTTGTTTAGCAAAACAATTGCAAGATTATCTTATATAATTTACTTTAAAACCTTTTCAGAACAAATCTCGGTTTTCATGGATAACGCATTATCATTATAAAGTATTGTATTTTCTTTACCATTCAGAAGGAGGCCATGTACACCTTTCTGTCTCTCTCTCTGTCTATCTCTCTCTCTCTCTCTCTCTCATGCATCGCGTGAGGATATGTAGATAGTTTCATGAAAGTACCTATAGGTTATGCATGAGATGAATTACGAATTCAGACAAATCAGCGCTTTGGCAAGTGATAGCGAACATTTTTTTTACCTCTTAAAGAATTAAATATCAAATAATGTGATTCGACCTGTTCGCCACTTTTGTTTTGTAATCTCTTTTATATATATTAAATGTCTGATACCGATTAGGACATGCGAGTCACCAACCAATTTTTTTTCCGATTTCGTAAGTTTCTTACTGCTTATGTTTTACAAAATGTATTTCGTTAAGTAAAATTTTAGCCCATGTTAAGGACGTTGATTAAAATAGGTGAATCGATTTTGGTCATTTAGCCATTAATATGTTTGAAATTTATATTGTCTAGTTTTCTCATCTCTTTTTAAAAATCAAGAGTAGGATTTAAATCTTTTTTTAAATAAAAAAAAGAATAATATTTATTTACTATTTACTACGTCACCACAAATTGCGAAGAGGGTTAAAAATTAAGTTTATTTAAACTTTATTTATTGCCCTTAAACAAAGTAGCAATTGAGTCGGGAGTTCATAAACTTAGTTAAAACTCTCCCTCTTCATATATACAAAATACATGTGGCGGGGGTTAAAAGTCACAAAGAACAGTATATTTCGTAGAGTACGATGGAGTATTCGCTGCAAGTGTAGATTATGTAATGTGTGTGTGGACTATACATTGTCTGTGTAGATTATGCATTGTATCTGTAGACTATACATTTTATGTGTAAATTATACATTGAAAGTGTTGACTATGCATTGTATGTGTAGATTATGCACTGTATATGTAGACTATACATTGTATGTGTAGATTATGCACTGTATATGTAGACTATACATTGTATGTGTAGATTATGCACTGTATATGTAGACTATACATTGTATGTGTAGATTATGCACTGTATATGTAGACTATACATTGTATGTGTAAATTATGCACTGTATGTGTAAATTATACATTGTAAGTGTAGACTATACATTGTATGTGTAAATTACACATTGTATGTGTTGATTATTCACTGTAAGTATAAATTATACACTGTATGTGTAGATTATACGAGTTTCAGATTTCTAGATTCCAACGTCATTTATTTCTATACTAACCTATGTGGAAATTAGCAAAATAACCGTTTTGAATTGTTTTATGTTTGAATACACTTTTAATAGACAAGTTACCTTCTAAACATCTAAATACAATGTGTCTATGCAATTTTTTTTTATTGCAAAATGTATGGTCCAACATTAAGGAGAGCAGCCTTTTTTTAAGTAACAAATAAGTTAGAAATTATTAGTTATCGTGGATGTAAGACATTGGTCCGATAAATCAACCCCGAAACTTGTATTGGTATGTTGGTGGTTTGGGTTATGATCTCACCTATTTAGAAAACATTGCAATTATTGCTGGCAGATTTGTCCGCAACACATTAGTGCACATATCGACCATTTTTAGACACCAGTATTTCTCGCGGCTTTTGAATTTAAATTTGGTTGAAAGGGACTTTTGGCGATCTTTCTTTTCCGTTTTTCTTTCTTTTATTTTTCCTGGTTGTTAAAAAATAGACCGTTTATATTGTATAGTACATTGACACCTTTTGTGAACAAACAATAAATCTAACTATCTCTGTTGTAGGCCTATACACGTACTTAAAAACTGAAGCCACACTACAAAAGCCGCATTGTTGCATCAGGTCTCATTCGCACTCGGTCCGTTGTGTAGTGAACATCGCTTGTCGCAATCTGATTTTGCTGTTTCATTTCATTAGTAGTAGTAGTAGTAGTAGTAGTTATTTGGTAAAATCAAGATGCAATACATACAAATTTCGATGCAAGACATAAAACATACAGCAAGAAACATACAAACAGTATCAGAGGCACATATAACATTTAAGATAATAAATATTCAATAATACATGTTAACATATGATACATATGAGGTAAAAATTACACAAGTCAATCAAGATATGGTGATTAATCATAAGATTACCCATAATGCATATTGGGTCTTATTTCCAATAGCGGTAAAGATCTAGGGGAAAACAATTTAAGATCAACAGAAAAGAAAACGAGCAAAAAAAAAAAAACAGGTTACAACGACAGTATGCTTAAAGGTTACAAACCATACAAACAAGATACACAGTTCAGTGGCAAATCAAAAAAAACATACACACAATTTATCCAAATAGAAAGAACTACAAGGTGGATATGAATGGGATGAATTGTGGATCACAGTCTTCATTGTGGAAGAATGTGTCCCAAATTTATTATTTTCTAGAGAAAAGAACGGCAGTATTCATTTTTTTAAAGTACAATTATCTGAAATCAATAATAGAGAAAATTCGTTTCTTCAGCAATTCTTGTTTCTTCGGTTAAGTTAGACTTTATTGCACTTTAGATCAGTTTTTGTGGAAAGGGCATTCAAGTCTTTTATTGCGTTATAATAAAAGCTTGAAGAGGATACTCTATTCAGTCCTAGTATTACACAGTTATAATTACTGCCTCTATTATTATAATGGCGATGGTCTGATATTCTAAGGAACTTACTAGACAAATATTCTGGACCACTGTTGTTCGCAATATATGCATGGTTTAGCCTAAGTTGTTTGACTCCGTTTTCCACATGTACCATCCAAACAATTGAAATAATAGATTGGCGAATAGTAGATCTTGGTTCGAACTTGTTTATAAACGGAATTGTTTCGTTTTGAGCAATCTGAAGTTTGTATTTCCAATACTGACTTATTACATAAAACTATGAGAATCAATGCAAACCTCGGATTTGTTAAAGTTTTCATTTGAACAATACTAGTAACATTGTCTATATGCCACTGTGGTCTAGGGCGCTCGCCTTTATAGATCACTCCAGTTTCACCTCTGTCCACGTGTGCTTGAGTCTCGGCTTGGCCAACCTGGATATGTGAGAAAGCTTGCCAGTACCTTCCCGAGAGTTAATGGTTCTTCCCGGGGTCGTCCCGGAGTCTTCCTCCACCAAATATACTGGCCACCATGTATCACCTGTCACATGCTGAAAAATGGAGTTAACCCCACAAAGGCAAGCCAAGACTGTATGCCTCTGCGGATAAATGTTGATCCAAAACAAGACCTAAATAATTTACTGAGTTTTGCGACTGGATAACATGAAAATTACATTCAACGCTTAAATCTTTGATCTTTTTAAGTTTGCCTTTTGAACCATACAGAATAGATTCTGTTTTATCAAGAAGAAGGGATAGTTTATTATCAACTAACCACTTGTTACAGGTAATAATTTATTGTCCCAGTTTCTGGCCTAGGCGTCAAAAGAATATTGTGCTGTCATCAACATACATAAGTAATTTATAGTTCGAAGTAATTTATAGTTCGAAGTAATTTATAGTTCGAAGTAATTTGTAGTTCGAAGTAATTTATAGTTCGATTTGAAGCTTATATCCATATAATTTATATAACAAAGGAAGAGAATAGGTCGCAGGATTCTACCCTGGCATACCCTTCTGGTTACAGCCATGTGTTCAAATATTGTTTCATATACATTTACAATTTAGTGTCTGTTCGATATGTATAATTGGAATGAATCAAGTGATTTTACACCCATGGCAGATGATGTCTTGCACATACTGGAATGATTTACTGTTTCAAAAGCCTGTTGTAACTCTAACTTGTTTATAGTGTAAACCTATAATCGTCTGTGCTTTGGTGTTGTCTGTTAAATAAATGAGGCAGGTAACTGTAGAATATGAATTCCTAAAACCAGACTGATAAACATACCGTATATTGATTTGAACTAAGTAAGTTTCCATTTGGATGTAGACTGCCTTTCTTTATGATTTTAGATATGATGCTCCGAATGATTACTTGCCGGTAGTTTCCTGCTTCGGATCTACTCTTTTTATTAAACACGTTTTTTACCCATGCTGCTTTCAGTCCATCAGACACAGTGCTACTTAGAATAGAAAGCTTCACTATGTAAGGAACAGAAGCCCTAAAAAGTAGTAGTAGTAGAAGTAGTCTTGGATCTTGGTAACATCTTTTACTAATCTGACAGGTATATTATCTAATCCTATGTTTTAATGGGGTTGAGATTCCGTAATTCCTTATCAATAAACTCTTTGCTGATTGGTTGTTATTCAAATTGATTGACTGTAATATTCTTTCTTCTTTCTAAATCATAAAATTCTCTAAATCTGTATTAATTAAATTACAACTGCCTGGAAGCTTGTTGTTTTATAAGCACTGCATCAGTGGAACAAAATTAATTGAAAGAGTTTGAGATTATTTGTGTATCATAGCATGTATTAGCATCAGCACTGAGAACTATGTTGTTGTCCGCTTTGGCTTTGGAATAATAACTTAGAGCTGTTAATTGTTGCCACAATGTTTGGGGATACTTTTTATTTTCTTCCAATTTATTCGATAAGTTTTAAGATTTAACACGCACAATATTCCTTTTATACCTTGTTCCTTAATTTACATAAATTTGTGTACATACCATTTTTCATTTTTATTTACATATTTGTACAATAAATGGTCCATATGTCTAATATTTCTACCATTTCAGTTGACATCCAAGGTTTTATCCTTTGTTTCACCCTCACCTCTGGAGAAGGAGAAATAGTGTATTAAGCTGAGTGAAAACTCTCTTTAATCAGAATACATGCTCTATTCACATTTCAATTATGTAAACCATCTTCCCCATTGACGCGTGACAGTTTTACATTAAAAGTCTTTCTAATTGTAATTTTTTACAGTGTTATGTCATTGATTTGACTCTTGACAATCTTTCTTGTGCAATAGGTAAGCAAATGGTCACTCAGTTCTACGAGAATAATTCATCATTGACATAGTTTTTCATAATTATTGCACAAAATGTGATCGAATTGATGATGAATTGGTGACGTGGGTGGGCTCAACAATCATGTGTTCAAGATCATAAAGTCTGAAAATATTTGAATATTTATTAAACGATGTTGACTTTCCAAGAACAATACATATATTGAAATCGCATTAAATTGACATTTCTCAGTCTGGTCCAATTATTTCACAAAATCTCCTTAAAATATTCAAGAAAAACATACTGATTTGGAGGTATATAACAAGTGCCCATTACAGTTGATTTTGATTTAGGTAAAAGAACATCCGCCAATATAACTTCTAGACATTTTCGTGAAGATTTTCCAAGCAAAAAGAAAACAGAAATGACATTTCTAATATAGGTACATATCCTTCCGCCATTTCTATTTATGTCGGGACAAATCACACAGTACCCATCCATGATAATTTATGCAGCATTTGTAGAATCCTCCAGCCAAGATTGTAATACAATTATTAGGAGAAATCCGTAAATCTTTGCTTTCAAACATTGAAATGGGTCAGAATTTACTTCAGAGGGCATTGAAAGGGTAGCATAGAATTTTAATTAAAATCGGAGGCGAATGGTAGAGTTCTGATAGAACATTTAGCACAAATGAAAGAAAACTAGATTTCGTGACCACGAGTTTATTGTGATCTGCATCAGAGATATAGCCAGTGCACTTAATTTGGGTCCAACGAGATCATAAATCACAATCAACCGCATTACTGCAAGTCGTAACCCCTTTTACACGTCGTACGCATATTGGATTTCTTTTTGCAGTGGCAGATTTGTTACTTAACGGTCATGAATTGAGATGGCCTTGATTTGGATGAACGGCGCTATTTCTTAACTAGCAAAATACTAGAAACGATTTTGTGCTAAAGGTTTTATTGGAGAGCCTAGTTAAAGACTGACTGGTTTTGGGACACATAAGGGTCGTGTTCGAACTATTTTGTGTGGGTTACATTAGGCACATTCAGCAAGTGAAAATTCAAGTATTTGAGTGTGTGTGCTTCTCTGGAGCCTACTCGATTGGTCTCTGATTTAAAGGTTCATTTTGAGTAAAAACTGAGAGAAGATGGACTAAAAGATATTGCACCAAGCAAGTAAAAAACCAGACCTAAAAGTAGTCCTTTAGTCCCACTATACTACTTCTGTCTCTGCCCACCGCCATCTTGAATCAATACACTTCAGCAATTGTTTCAAGAAACATTGACAGACAGGTGCGACTTAAGAAATACCGAGGCGATTGACACGTAGTTTGCAATATAATTGGTTAGCAATACACATGTTCACCGATAGACAGTAATTAATTTAGAGTAGTTGATGTGTAAAGTGACATACTATGCCGACCACAGCATGACTGAGCAATAAACTTTTCACATCTCATTTTATTGGCGTGATAACGAAACTACTCATGTGAAACCAAAAGCTGTCCATCCATCCATCCACTCTTTGGTGACCGATTGGACGCGACTAGCATAGATACACACATGGTTTATGGCTTTGTTCTTTCTAGTATGGTTCAACCAGACCTCTCGCGTGGTTTCGTGTGGTCTTCGCCATACGGGGGTCTGGTAAATGCTTAGGGGGCGCTCTACAGATAATACAATCTTCTGAGAGAGTGACAGGTGTAAGATGAAGTATTTTCCATTTGCAACATGCACAATGGAGAGAATGTTGGCATACCTCTATGTTACTTTCATGTACTGTGGCTGAAATTTCTTTACATATTGTACTTGTGGACACTGGACATGATCTAAGCACACGGCAGACAACATGGCCACTCTAAAGTACTCGAAAAATCAGCCTGAATTAGTCAAAAGTGCACTATTTTCAGGAGTTATTAAAATAGGGAAACGAATTTTGCCAGAGCAGACAATACCAGCCTCTGAAAGTACTATGAATAAATTACAAAATATCTAAAAAGTAAAAAAAGTTATCGGCTCTTTTTTTTTTATATTTACCTTTGAAGTCCAGGAAGTGAAAATGACTAAGCGGAGCTAGCAGCTTTTTGAGAGGTGCACATCTTAAGTAAGACCAAGCTGTATACTCTATAACCCAAATTTCACCCATCAATCATACACCAAAATAAAGGAAATTCAAAGTTCTTTTAACAATGCCGAAGATATACAAGGTCTTTTTTAAATAGCCAGAACAGCCAGTGAGGAAACCCTGGGTAATTCTTTTTCTTTAAATTTCTAACCCTATGCAAAGTACGAAACTGGAGAGCGCCACCTTATACAAACGACTGTAACACTCAAAACGAGGCTTACAAAAATCCGATAAAGTCGCAGACTGGTTAGCAGGTTAGTCAGCTTGTTTAATAATGGCTAAGATAATAAAAATGCACAATTTTCATATTTTTATTTATGTTTGGACCGACACATAACCTATGTATAGGTATTTCAAGTTTTCCCTTCTCCACGAAAAACATGCAAATCGCCAGACTGAAAGGGGTACGCATTTCCCGTTTTTGCACTATTCTACCACATCTGAAGTATATTATATACATATATGTATACATGTATCGCTTGAGTACAAACAGTGCTAATAGTGCTAACAGACTTCACTGTATTGATGGCGTATTTTTCAAAGGAATTATATAAAAAAAATAAAAGAACAAGAAAACAAAAACAACGAGCAACAACTATTGGTTACAATTAATTGTACATATATTTACCAGAGTCTCACTCTGCGTAGATATATTGGAGTTACACGAGAGACTAAATTGTTTTGGATGGCTGAACTGCAATGTACCTCTGTATAACATCGTCTTTGAATATCAACTAATCACTCAAGAGCGTAAACTGTCTGAGCGATGCATAAAAATTGACTGGTTTCTAAGTGTAATGGCACTGTGTTATGTATATTTAATATATAATGTGTGTTTAAATCTTGTCCATGGAGGTAAGTAGCACTTTAGATTCTGAACACAAATAAACAGAATGTTGACTAGCATTTGAGTTCAAGGCCAGTCTTGTTGACAGTTATACTTTTTTTCCCATTTTATTGCTTTACATCCTGTTGATATGGGTCACGTGAAAATGTGTATAAATGGGGATTTGGTAAACAAATAATTTATTCCTGTTTCGATCAGTCTGTGAGAATCCATTTGAGATAAGATTTTATAGTTTGTGCCGTTGAAATCAGATATAATTCGAGAGGAATTTATTTACTTAATATATTCATTGGAATTACTAAAGTACTTATTGACTTTTGAATTAATACATTACTTTTAACTTTTAGGCATTCATTCAAAAAAATTCTGGATTCTATGATTGTACTTTATCAGGATATTCAAGATTATTGGAACTCATTCGGAACATTCTATATTTTTGGACTTGTGATTAGGACATTTATTATTTTGAATTTGATTCACAATATTATAAGTATTTCTTCAATTTCACTTTGTATTAAAAGGAAATAAATTGCTTCCTGACATGACTTACATTGTTGGTTTCACTTTCTTTCTGTTACATATTTTTAAGACCTAGAGTCGTGACAACTAACATAGCCTGAGTTACAGTCCGGTCAATTTTTTTAAATTGATAGTTTTCCGAATTGTCGGCCTGGGCACATGCGAAAATTGAGCGCAGAGCCCTCTGCATTACCTCTCGGATTAAATAAGATAATTTCATGTTCGATAACTCTGACCAGATTGTCGCGAAATATACCGTTCTAATGATGTATCCACATTCTATAGAAACAACCTGTTCACGTTTTTGTTATCAAAAAGTCCGAATAAATTCAGTTGAAACACGATGAAAGTACAAAATGATCTCCGTGTAATCTGATTACATAAAATGGCGCGTGCAGCATCATCCTTGCCTCCTTTTCGATAAGGTCAACGTCATGTGTAAATTGGCTATTAATAGGATTAATCATCATGGAAAACACCCCGCATGTCCCCACGCGTCGATATCGCCACAATCTCAATAGGATGCTATTAAATAATGATAAGCTATTTTCGACGGATTATCAGCGGGGGAATAAAAAGAAAATAATATATTGGCAAAGCAAACATATATCGACGACTGTACCCAGGCTAGCACTTATAGTACATTCTTATGATTCGTGAAGTTGTTCTAGAACTTTAAAGTATTGTTTGAGTCTTAATTAGGCTCTATGTTCTCCATGCTTTTAGCACGAAGCTTAGGTTGAAGTTCAAAGTCTCGGACTTAGGCAGTCTCTAATTGTAATAAGAATAAAGTTAGAAGCATATTAAAGTTCAATTTTTAGGATTTTCATGACTTGGATCACACTTTACGGTCGCTAAATTTTAGGATTTTCTTGACTTGGGTCCCACTTCTCGATTGCTACATTTTAGGATTTTCAACCACTTGGATCTTACTCCTCGATTGCTACATTTTATGATTTTCATGACTTGGGTCCCACTCCTCGATTGCTACATTTTAGGATTTTCATGACTTGGGTCCCACTCTACGATTGCTACATTTTAGGATTTTCTTGACTTGGGTCCCACTTCTCGGTCGCTACATATTACGATTTTCAGGACTTGGGTCCCACTCCTGATTGCTACATTTGAGGATTTTCATGACTTGGGTCCCACTTCTCGATTGCTACATTTTAGGATTTTTGTGATTTGGGTTCCACTTCTCGGTCACTAAATTTTAGGATTTTCATGACTTGGGTCCCACTCTACGATTGCTACATTTTAGGATGTTCATGACTTGGGTCCCACTCTACGATTACTACATTTTAGGATCTTCATGACTTGCGTCCCACTCTACGATTGCTACATTTTAGGATTTTCTTGACTTGGGTCCCACTTCTCGGTTGCTAAATTTTAGGATTTTCATGACTTGGCACCCACTCTACGATTGCTACATTTTAGGATTTTCTTGACTTGGGTCCCACTCCTCGATTGCTACATTTTAGGATTTTCTTGACTTGGGTCCCACTCTATGATTGCTAAATTTTACTGAACTAAATGTGATCCAAGTATCACATTTAGGTTCAATTTCACCACAATGAGTCTTAAGTTAAGTCTAGACTTAAGATATTTGAGTGGTCACATTTTAATCAGACTTTAATTTCAGCCAATCAGATCGCTGGATTCTAGACATAAATTTAATTATAGACTTAAACTCTTTTGGTGAAATTCAGGTCTGATTTTAGAATTTTTAGCTTGGTGCTTAGTTTTGCTCTGAAAAAGTTTATTAAATACGAGGCCGGGTCCCATGTGGCATTTCCATATAAGAAAACATCCCAGTATACTCAATTTCAATAGAAGGAAACACCCAGTATCTGTATACTCAAATTCCATGGAAGGAAACACCCATCATCAGTATACTAAATTTCCATATAAGGAAACACCCAATCTCAGTATACTCAATTTCCATATAAGGACACATCCAGTATCAGTATACTAAATTTCCATGTAAGAAAGCAACTAGTATCAGTATACTCAATTTCCATGGAAGGAAACACCCATCATCAGTATACTAAATTTCCATATAAGGAAACACCCAATCTCAGTATACTCAATTTCCATATAAGGACACACCCAGTATCAGTATACTAAATTTCCATGTAAGAAAGCAACTAGTATCAGTATACTCAATTTCCATATAAGGACACATCCAGTATCAGTATACTAAATTTCCATGTAAGGATACACCCATCATCAGTTTACTCAATAACAGTTTGAGATGTTTCATATAAAGTATACATCTTTTGAACTTTAACAATATTATAACAAAAGTCTCCAATTGAAACAGATTTAATCCAATATCTAGCTTGGATTTTAGAAATGAATGAAAGACAATAAAGTAAAATCTTACGTTAGATAAGCATTGATTGCAAATAGCGATCACATGCATGCACTTGCAATGCAAGTTTATAATAGCAAAATCCAAATCTTTAAGATTCTGTCTATGGCATCACAAACTAAAAGACGCAAGCAAATTATTGTCTGCCATTTATAGCGGATTTGTCATCCGGTTGAAAGACATCGTCTAGGTCCTTCTCCAGTGTTCGGTCAATGTAGGGTATATTTGAATCCATGCTTGCACTTTTACGGATTTCAGGTCCGCCGCTCAATCCAAGGTGCACGTTCTCGTATTTGCTATCTCCTCCGGATTTGGAAGCAAACCGCTTCCTGTCCGGTTTTTTTGGTGCGCTCGTGCGAGGGGAGGTGTCAGAATTTTCACTGCCACGTGAAGAATGCTGCACATTGGTGTAGACCTCAAATTCGTTTGCGCTATCTATATGACCTTGACCTCGGCGATGTTCAAGAACGCTGAAGCCGCGAGTAGTTATTAAGTGGCGCTTACTGCTTCCATGTCTTTCCTGCTTTTTTCTTCTTCTGAAAATTTGAAGAACAAAAATGTCTAAAGATTCCATATCACGTCCTAAATGACAAAAATGACAATGAAATCTAAACAATAATTTTTATATAACCACTGGTTCAACCACCATCTTCATCATCATAACAATTTATCTTCAAACCTCTACAACGCTTGAAACAGAATTGAGAATATTTTGTTCATAAAGTGACAATTTTAGCAATATCTATTACGTTTTGTTTCTACCTCTCTGTAAATCCCACCGCATAAGAAAGTTATATTTCTAACTCTCTGTAAATCCCACCGGCATAAGAAATTTTTATTTCTACCTCTCTGTAAATGCCACCGACATAAGCAAGTTTTATTTCTACCTATCTGTAAATCACACCGACATAAGAAAGTTGTATTTCCCTTCCGATGGAACTCAACAATAAGCAAGTAGAGACACATATTCTAACGACCCCCTCCCCCCCCCCCCCCCGTCTCTCTTTTATACTGCCTGACATTTCCCTACAGAGAGGTAAAAAGTGGAGCGATGGGGTAATTCTGTGGGGAATGGTGGTGTTTGTCTGATTCTATAGGGATTGGTGGTGTTTGAATAAGATGGGACAATTCTATAGGGACTGGGGGTGTTTGTACAATAAGTGTAGATATCATTAATGTGTTCATTCATAATCCACGAACAGTAGTCACAATTGTTCTGACACAAAAAGGTGTAATACTTGTATGATTTTTTCGATGACATGTACGCCTATGCAATAAAATACAGAAGCAGAGAGAGAGAGAGAGAGAGAGAGAGAGAGAGAGAGAGAGAGAGAGAGAGACTTTATACCCACCGGTTACATACGAGGAAGATAACTATAATCATGGCAATGACAGCAATTCCACCCACGACACCGATTCCGATGTATAATGTAGCTGAAACAGATAGCAAAGACATTTGTCTGAGATAAATAATAGTTTGGCGTCACTTTGATTCCACAGTAAATTGAGATTTTTATTTCTCTTCTAATATGGGGAATGATGAGCTTTGTATCTCAAACTCAGTTTTACCAATCATCAGGTTGATTTCACTACCTACAAAGATTTGCAAATTCGTAGCAAAAGTAAAGTATTTAAAGAATAGTGGGCTCAAATCTGTATTTTTTTTTACAATATTTGGACTTTTTCGAGGCTTGGCGTAAAATAATAAAGTATTTTTTGTTGTTGTAGTAGATTAGGGTTTGTATGTTAGCTCAATTACATATGTTTTATTCTGTCCGGGCCTTAGGGGAGATTACTTGTGCAAGTTTAATTAACCGTGTTCAGAGGAGACTCCAGATCTATCGTTTAGTATCGTTTATAAGGGGAGCGTAAACTAGTAGGCGGAGGGGTCTGTAAGACGGAATTCCCGGTGGGGGCCCCGGGTGAGAAGTCCCCGGAAGCTCCTGCAATTTAAGTGTTTTCAAGGCATAATTTTAACCGTCTAACAGTAAAGAAACCTTACTCTATGCAACGTTATGGTGGTCCCCCCCCCTCTCACCTTCTCTGGTGTTACCCTCTTGAAATTCATTCATTCATTCATTCGTTCGTTCGTTCGATCGATTATTTATTTATTTATTTATTATTATTATTATTATTATTATTATTATTATTATTATTATTATTAACAAGTCGTCACTACCTCCCCCTAACAAATTTAAAATCGTAAACCCCACCCACCACCCCCCCACCCCCCCCCCCCCCCCCAAAAAAAAAAAAAAAGACACGTAGGCAGACACGTCTGTTGGAAATTGGATACTTAAGATGTAAAAAAATAATAATAATAATTATAGGTTACTGCATTTGTATGTGAAAATATGAACGAGTTTTTCTGAACTATACTGCACGACGTTAGGAGAGCAGTATAGCTAAAAAAAAACGAGTTCATATTTTCATATACAAATGTAGTAACCTTTTAATTATATACTCATTTTGATTTTCTATCTAAGACTGAATAACAAAAAAAAAAAATACAAGAAACAAAGTAATTGAATTACTGCTAGATTGCAAAGTAAATACACCCCCGTAGTTAAAAAAAAATACACAGTAACAGTATTCATGCAAACATGGCACCGCCCAGCGACCTTTGAACTTGGTAGCGTACCGCGCGCTCAGTCATTCATTTAAAAAAGAAATCTCATTTGGTCTACTTAAAATGTGAATGACTGCGACTTGGAACAACTTTCCCAGTCGGTTTGGAATGGATGGATTTTGTTTTTCTGTCGATCCAACTAAATTCTGCTGTTTTAGTTGTGGTGGACTGGAGTTATTATCTGGGTCGATTACCTACGATGTACATATAGCTGGCGGGACTGGCCTCGACAGCAAGCTTACACATGTGTTTCTGTTCTGCCATTGATAGTTTGGAATCACAAGGTGGACAATATATGAATTTCTTTTAATTCAAATTCTCAAGAAGATGCAGGATTAAATATTTGTTGTTAGGGAATAATAAAATTTCATTTCGTTTTGGAGTGCAGTAAATTCTCCTTTGGAATGTGATTTCTCTGGAAATGTAGTCGATATTGCAGTGCAGTTTCGCGCCGTGGATCAGTAAGTACATTTTGAAGAAATTCAAGATGCAGAAAGGTAAGTGCATTTATTGCCATCAGCTTTAGATGGCATATTTTTATGTACTGTCACTTGCATGATCTTTGTTCGAGGGACCCCCATATACATGACCTATATGACTTGTACTATAAATCCAAACATTTTATCAAAACGTTAAAACAGGGAAAATTGCAAAGCGGCTATGGTGTGAGAGCCTATTTCGCCAGCGCAAAAATAAGGCTTCTTCGTTATCTTGGCTTATTGGCTCCGAGGAACTTGCTTTTATAACAAAACCCACCTTCTTTAATTGTATTTTTTTTTTTTTTTTAAATTTAGTGCTTGAACTGACTTGCAAAATTAGCGGTCTCTGAGAGAGACGGAATATCCTTTGGCCTTAAGATACCTGTCTATGCTATTTTTTTATAGACTCTAGAAAGCACGGTTCATAGCCTGAACCATAAGCTAAATAAGTTTTTAAATGATCAAAATGATATTTTCAATACTGCATGTTTCGCGTTTGTTGTCATAAAGCCACCGCTGGGCATTGCGAATATCACGTTCAGTCGCTTGCTTGGTTTGAAAGTTTCTTTTGTGACTCAATGAACTCATCCACATCGTCATCTTTATCATCTCAACTTTCAAATGGCGCAAACAGCTTGTTCAGTTTATCCACATACAAATCTAATAAAGCAAAAGCTCCGGTGTCTGCTACATGAGCGTACGTTGTTTGTTTACAATAAAAAGTAGTTCCTAAACTGCGATACTATTTTTAGACACATGTGTCGCGCAGTATGAAGCCGTGCAGTATGGAGAAATACTGCACGATTCTGACAATGCAAAGTTAATGGAGAAAAAAATGAGTATATAACAAAATGTGAATATTAAATTTTCAGCTGAATTTCTGTGACGACAGAAACGACAGATTTATTATATCACCTTGTCCACCAAATTTGTCCTTGTCTTCTGTTATGTAACCCTGATGTCGTTTTTTTTTTGTATCTGAATCACTTCTTATGCTTTCTTTCTTGTCATATTTTCGCTTTTTCTCCCATTTTCTCCACGACATCAGAAAGTATAATGAACTAGCTAATTCGTCTATTGTACATTGTCAAATTTAATACAAACATCACAATTTATGTTTGGCATATTAAAGTTTCCATCTATGTTAAACATGTGTTATTTCAAATAGATGTTGAACATTATGTACGTCAGACACATTTTTGGTTTACACATAGACAAATTGTAAAAGCAAGTTTGTCCATGTGAATAGATGACATATTTGAACTAAATGTTTTTCATATATCTATATATAACATTGTGTTTAACATGCAAATATGTTTTTCATGTGTCATGAACAGATATTTAACACATATTGTCAGCATATGTGTGGATATCATATATTGTCAACATATGTGTTGATCACATATATTGTCAACATTTGTGTGGATCACATATATTGTCAACATTTGTGTGGATCACATATCTTGTCAACATTTGTGTGGATCACATATCTTGTCAACATTTGTGTGGATCACATATCTTGTCAACATTTGTGTGGATCACATATATTGTCAACATTTGTGAAGGACGTATGGCAACTTTGGCTGTATAATCACTCACTTTTTGTAGAACCTTCCGAGTTTTTGTCTTCCCCTCTAGTTGTTGTAGTGACGCCTGAATGCACTGCAAAAGTTAGACCTTGACTTTTTTAACTTATATTTATGCTAATAAAAAAATATTTTAAAAAAACAATCATACGGGAGACAAGTTGTGATAAATCATATACATGTGTCTGACTTGTCATCTTTCAAACCTGAAGATCTAAGATTTCCAGGCGTTGAAACTTTACCATAGATGTCATTTTCATATTTTAGTAACTTGAAACCATCCTAAATATTCAAATCAAAATCACGGACAACTTCAATACATGTACAAAACTTCTTATGAAACTTGATCGAGTTATATACTACTAACGAATTCACTGTCAACGAAACATGATTCCGGATTGCCAACACGCTAAGGAAGTACAGAGCAGCCGCGTATCCGTTGGGTTTGACTTTTGTTGTTATTAAAAGGAAACATTTTCATTTATTATATCCAAATTGTACGCATTATAAGATATCTTGTCAGCATTATGAAAATATTTTTAGTTGGGCATGACATAAAACTATTTTGGAACGAACGCAGAACATGTTTTGTTCTTTTTCATATTCTATTTTGTTTTGTTTTCTGTGTCTTTAATCGGGAACAAAAAAATGCACACTCCCTCTTACAAATTTAAAACTGTGACAACAGCCAACTATACAATCCACACTTCTCATTTTGATAATATACACGGCCATGTTTAAACAACTGATGATTTGTACAAACAAAAACCCAACTCCAGAAGGTCAATGTATATAATCAGTATACAGGTTGACCTAGTTTCCATAGGTTTGACTTATCAACCTATTGTTTAACTGTTTTATATAGCTCATATGAGTTTGGAGATAATAACAACTATCGAGTTTTCCGAATAAAATCCAAGAAACCATTAGATTTTAATGAGTATTTTCAACTTTTCAACACCATTTTTAAATGTTTGTTTTTTTGCTTTTTTTATTTTGAGGCAGTTATATTATAATGCTATGGTACTAAGTATAGTATGTTCCAATTTATACCAGTTATAATATAATGCTATGGTGCTAAGTATAGTATGTTCCAATTTATACCAGTTATATTATAATGCTATGGTGCTAAGTATAGTATGTTCTAATTTATACCATATTACAATGCTATGGTGCTAAGTATAGTATGTTCCAGTTTATACCAGTTATATTATAATGCTATGGAGGCGTAAGTATAGTATGTTCCAATTTATACCAGTTATATTATAATGCCATGGTGCTAAGTATAGTATGTTCCAATTTATACCATATTACAATGCTATGGTGCTAAGTATAGTATGTTCCAATTTATACCAGTTATATTATAATGCTATGGTGCTAAGTATAGTATGTTCTAATTTATACCAGTTATATTACAATGCTATGGTGTTAAGTATAGTATGTTCCAATTTATACCAGTTATTTTATAATGCTATGGTGTTAAGTATAGTATGTTCCAATTAATACCAGTTATATTATAATGCGATGGTATTAAGTATAGTATGTTCAAATTTATACCAGTTATATTATAATGCTATGGTGCTAAGTATAGTATGTTCTAATCTATACCAGTTATATTATAATGCTATGGTGCTAAGTATAGTATGTTCAAATTTATACCAGTTATATTACAATGCTATGGTGCTAAGTATAGTATGTTCCAATTTATACCAGTTATATTATAATGCTATGGTGCTAAGTATAGTATGTTCCAATTTATACCAGTTATATTACAATGCTATGGTGTTAAGTATAGTATGTTCCAATTTATACCAGTTATATTATAATGCTATGGTGCTAAGTATAGTATGTTCCAATTTATACCAGTTATATTACAATGCTATGGTGTTAAGTATAGTATGTTCCAATTTATACCAGTTATATTATAATGCTATGGTGCTAAGTATAGTATGTTCCAATTTATACCAGTTATATTACAATGCTATGGTGTTAAGTATAGTATGTTCCAATTTATACCAGTTATATTACAATGCTATGGTGTTAAGTATAGTATGTTCCAATTTATACCAGTTATATTACAATGCTATGGTGTTAAGTATAGTATGTTCCAATTTATACCAGTTATATTATAATGCTATGGTGCTAAGCATAGTATGTTCCAATTTATACCAGTTATATTACAATGCTATGGTGTTAAGTATAGTATGTTCCAATTTATACCAATTATATTATAATGCTATGGTGCTAAGTATAGTATGTTCCAATTTATACCAGTTATATTATAATGATATGGTGCTAAGTATAGTATGTTCCAATTTATACCATATTACAATGCTATGGTGTTAAGTATAGTATGTTCCAATTTATACCAGTTATATTACAATGCTATGGAGGCTAAGTATAGTATGTTCCAATTTATACCAGTTATATTATAATGCTATGGTGCTAAGTATAGTATGTTCCAATTTATACCATATTACAATGGTATGGTGCTAAGTATAGTATGTTCCAATTTATACCAGTTATATTACAATGCTATGGTGCTAAGTATAGTATGTTCCAATTTATACAAGTTATATTATAATGCTATGGTGCTGAGTATAGTATGTTCCAATTTATACCATATTAAAATGCTATGGTGCTAAGTATAGTATGTTCCAATTTATACCAGTTATATTATAATGCTATGGTGCTAAGCATAGTACGTTCCAATTTATACCAGTTATATTATAATGCTATGGTGCTAAGTATAGTATGTTCCAGTTTATACCATATTAAACTTTTATGTCTCCATATATATAATATATATATATAATATGACGTTCGTTACCCATGTGTTGTTTTTAATTATATTTTTTTTTTTTTTTTTTTTTTTTGGGGGGAAGGGGGGCTTAGAATTAGTTTTAATCGTTTTACTCCCTGTACTGGGAAGTGATGTATGGCGAGAACTAGGCACTCGCTTTTGCTATATTAATGTAATCAAATAAGCATAAAACAATAAAGACAGCGTATGTGACAATTGAAAGGAACATTCACATACAAGTATTGTAATACATCATGTACATTCTGTCATTTGTTTGGTACGGTGGCAGTTGAAAATATTTGCGTTCAGTTTGATCCGTATAAGTTTTCGGAGAAATACAATCCTAATTTTGGATACATTGTTCCAGAGCTAACTGTCCATGTGTGTGTGCGTGTGCGTATGTATTTACAAGAATACTGGACTATCATATAATAATCTTACCTGTAGAACTCATATCTTCAGATTAAATTGTCTTCGAACACGTGATCAGCAGCTTCATTTGAACGACACACTAGTTATGAAGGAATGTTTTGTGAAATATCCCATGACTCTGGAAAGAAAATATATGATGTATTAAATAATTCGCTAACTTACCGTTGAATTTAGCAATAACATATCAAATTTAGCATCTGCTTTTAGTGATGACTATGAACATTTGACGGTTTTTCAACAAAAGAACTAAAATCATGAATACAGAAAGCTGCAAAAATAACTAAATATTGTTTTTTTTTTTTGTTTTTTTTAAACCGATATTGAAGGAATCATCTATTGAACAAAATCAAATAACGTTTACAAGACCATGATGGAATACCTTTCAACCTGAGTTGGAAAAAAAACTGATGCTGATTTATTCTGTATACTTACTGAAATATGTTTGAATCATTCCGCTATTGCAGGAAGAGATACATGTAAATGTTTACGACTAGGACAACGCCTTTCACTCTGTCGAATTGTGTACGAGTATCCACAAGCGAGCTTCCAACGTGAGTGCAATGCTTTTTTAGTGGATATTGGTGCATATAGCCACTCTTCAACTCTGGAAATAAGTTTCGCCTAATGTAATACCGGAAATAAGGGCAGGAATAATACAACCGTAGATGTACATCTCTTACTCACATTTTACGCTGGCCTCTTATCATCCAGCTGAACAAAGCTGGCATCAAACTTATAGCAATATCTTTATATTCAATAATAATAATAATAATAATAAGAAGAAGAAGAAGAAGAAGAAGAAGAAGAAGAAGAAGAAATACCGGATAAAAATACAAATTGAAACGTGACAAGTATGATCAAAAAGTTGTTTCTTTGTCAATTATAGGAAACATGGACTTTGTTAGTAGCTAAATTTGGCAGAAACATTTTGAAGTCCTATCATTTGTTGCCGCGTATACCTGCACTTTTAGGAATTTCCGCCAATCAGAACATAAAATATAGCACACTATAACTACCTCTTGATTTAAATATATTAGGGTACCACTGATCCTAGTTCAAACCTAGTGTTTTAGACAGCAGAAACGATTTCATATGGTTGATAACGAGATCTGCAAAGAGATGTGTTGCCGGTCTTAACATCAGGAAATGATAAATGTCGCACTGGCATGTGACAGAATATAATGATATAATTGGCGTTTTTGTCTCGCCAAGCCTTTTGATACAGTGATTGTTTATTGTTAATTACGTAACTACAGTTGTTTCAAGTAACAAAATTTTTGAAATATACAATGCCACTCGTTTAAGACTGGAGAAAGTAGTAATAAATAATAATGTAAAAGCAATTTACAAAATTTGTATAAATTATTATATTGACAATCTTCCATTGTCAGTTATTTGGTACTCCATCTCCAAATGAAAATTATTTCCCTGACCTATCTACATGAATTAGTAAAAATAATTTGTCAACTGAGAACCGCCACATAATCATGTAATATAGGGAACACACTGGTGGATTTCAGTTTGCACGTTATACAAAAATGTGTCACTTTGTATGTGTCCCTTTTCTTCTATTTAGCTGGTACCAGTTATGAGCACTATATCTTGAACAGTTAATGTTATTATCTACGGATTTCACGAAGTGGTGATTCTCTTGCTGCATTCATACTCCTCAAAGTGGATTACCTCCCCTTCCATCTCGGTTTGCGCCACTGTCACCACCATACTGCTCACAGTGGGTTACCTTCCTTTGTAACTGCCACAAAAATGTGAATTTGGCGGCAAAAATGTCAACTGGACGAAACCGTACCCTTTGACAAATGCATCACACTCAATTCAGATTGCATTTTCTGCGATCTTTTCTTTACAATGACTTTAGTGCAGAATGTAAAATTTGTACATTAGACGGAAGAGGAAAATGTCGGGAATTCTTTAACTGCTTAGACGGAGCACAGGGATGACGACATTAAAAAGGAACACGCAGCAGATGTTACAATATACCGGTAACGTCACAATGATGCGCATCTGAACCCCCTTACATAGTCTGGTTGTTTATGCCTCGTTCTTGATTGGATTCGGTGTTTGATATTGGGTAAAAGATATGATCCAGTCAACGTACTGGTGTAGTAATACACTAAGACTATCTACTAAGGTTTAGATGACCCTGGGGTCAAAACAGCCTTCAAGCAGCCATATATTATTCTGGAAGAGTATGAGCTGTGAGGAACGTGTATCAACACATGTTGAAATCTGCTAAAAACTTGCAGATTTTTTTTTTCTTCTTGATTTACCCTTGCTTTCAACAGAATTTTCCAAAAGTTACCGATAAAATAGAAAATGCGTTAGCTATAAGTTATTACGCTGTCGTGGTAAATGTATCGATCTTTTCATTAAAATAAATTAATCACTAAAATAACACATGACATTTCAAAGCAAGGCTGAGACCGGGGACAAACGGTTTGTTTAGGAAGTGGCGTTGTTTATGACGTCATCTGTGGAGCAGTTTGTTTCTGCATCGTTAAAGAAAAAACACAGAAGATATTTTCTTTTCCTACGTTAATACCGGATATATTTCATCGTGTGATTAAAAAAGTGTGATATTTTAACTAGTGGCGAAACCACGAGTTAAAATATATCGGTTTTTGTACCACAAGTATAAATATATCCGGTATTAACGTAAGAAAAGAAAATGTTCTTTTTATTGTATACAAAAATTGCTTCTGAATTGAAGCTTAGAAGATTAAAACTCCCTCTTCAGCACACCATCCACCACCCCCACTTTTCGTAACTTTGCCTCATTTTCAACCGTATTCATAAGCTGATCATGCAAATATAAGATATTTAGGAGAACGGTAGACTTGCGATGACTTCCTATGTTGCAATAAAATTAATTTTTGACATTTTGTAAACTGTTTTACCCTATCTATCCACAGGCATGTCTGATTCAGCAAATGCATCACGCCGGGTTTTAAAAATGTTGTCAGCTTTTAAAATTGTTCCCACTGCAGGGGAAACAGATTCGTGCAGACGTAAACGGCATCGACTAAAGTTTCTTCGGCAACAAATAATTTCCATGGCTGAAAGGTAATGCAGTTTTCATTTATTTGTTATAGCTCAAAAAGTGCTATAACTTCTGGCGTCAGACAAAATCAAGCGTTGCATGGCATGATGGGAAATCTTATAAGGATATATTTTTCACATGTGAAAATATAGGAATAAAACAATATGGAAAATATTTTGCCAATAATATTTTATATATCACACCTAATTGTATAATAAATAGCGTTATTTTGCGGTGTCTCATATTCGGGCTTTCCATGTTACGACGTTTTCGCAGTGTTTTTAATCAGTCTGACATTTTTTCCTGAATTTAAGCTTATAATATCAATCTTTTCATGGAATCTTCGCATGTGTTTTATTTATCATTGTATGATAGGTCTAAATTCTGAGATAATTAGTAAAATTGATTTGAATGGTCTAAGTACAAGACGAGTTCGCTCGCTCTTCATTCAATATTTGTACATAATTGTAAGGGGTGCTTTGCAGCGGATGTATTTCCGCTCGTCATAGCACGCGTGTATATATCTTGTTTTTTTTCCGGCTGCGATCGCTCCCTGAGAGTTGTTCTTCTTTGATAAGAAAACTGCTTGTAGCAATGTGCATGAATGTGATCATAATATAACACTATAATGCAAGCTGAACGAATATCCTGCTTACAATTCGTGAGTTAGCTACGTGTTTTTTTTTTTTGTTTTTTTTTTTTTCCCCACAAACACTGCCAACCCCCTTGCCTCACTTCTCTGCGGACACTCATTCCTACACAAACAGTCTGTCTTTCAGTCTGTCTATCTTCATGCTTGTTGAGTCTCAAATTTTCCTCTACCACTACTTTTCTGTCACTGATAGAGATTCAGGGCTAAGAAAAAATAAAATATTTTGCAATGTCAGGGGTGAATCAGTGGAATACAAGCAATACACTGTCTCACTGTCATATCCTACTGTTCTAGTACACGACTTTGCTCCGATAAATGGTACGAAAGAGTCTATTTCCGTCTGTGTATATTATCCACATTTAATTTTGCCTTTCTTACTGTGGCCAGCACAGTTCAAGTTTATACTAATATTACATGTATCCTATGCTCTGCCGAAGAGATAAAATTGTGATTGTCGCTTGACCTGAATGATGCAAACTTGTACGATTGTGTTTTCTTATATAATATTTTTCTAAGAATATTTTATGGCATCAAAATATAACTTAGTTTTGAACTGTTGAAATAGATTGAGGCGCTGTGGTGTTTACTTATATATTAAACGAATAGTATGTGGTCTGGTGTCCGTCATAGTAAATATAAATTGTCATACTAGATCTTGTTGTCGATTACACATTTTTTTTGTGTGTGACCATGTCGAAGATAGTCATAGTATGATAAATAGGCAAGGCTGGGCGCACTTGAGGATTTTTCTGCAAATTATGAAATTTGTGTTATTTTGTGCTGATTTCTCTTAAATCTGGATATCATTGAAAGAAATTAAAATTTTGGTTGACATGCATATTATTCTTTGATCATGGATTATTTGCACGCATACTTTATGCGCAAACAAAACAAAGTATACCTTTAAGGATATACATGTATTGTATATTCAAAAGTTCCGTTTCAACAAAATTGAACTTAAAATTCCCACATCAACATTTAATACCTCTCAGGCTTTGGCAGGAAGCAACGTACGACTTAAAACTCAGACTTACGTATTTTGCTATAGTCTATTTAGTGGTCATCTTGGAATTATTTGAGTTGTACTTGTTCATGCCGGAAATGCGATCTACTGTGAAGAATGTATCCGGATGTTATCTCGGAATGCTAGTATATGGGGAAGCATTCTTCCTTTAATTATGAATCACTGTATATAGCAACATCAAAAACAACACAAGTAGCAATAATGCTGCTGCTGCTACTACTACTACTACTACTACTACTACTAATAATAATAATAATAATAAGTGAGATATTCGAATGATCGGGTCTTTATTAGAAAACAAACAGGCCATAATTTCTGAATAATTTAAGCTCTACATTTGAGACAAAGAACAGTAACTCGGTCAACATAACTCGTACGAGTATAAATACCCTTTTAAGTATCTCAAGGTGGTTCAAAGCTGTGTATTTTGGTATGTGCGCATTTTCCTGTGTAATTATCAAACAAGATAAAAGATCGAAACACTGTGATGCGGATCGTAAAAGAGTCTTTGCTTACTCGTAATAAATTGCCACGTACAGATAAAAGAAATATACGATTTAAATATCGATTTTCAAACCTGACAACACTTTATGGAATCTTAACTTTCAAAAGCCAGTGTACTGAAACGGGTGGATCCATTTTTGTCAAACTCACGATATAAAATCTCTATTACACTAATTTATCAAATTAACAGCTATTTTTTTAAATTCTAGTTTCTGATATTTCAAAAAATTAAAGGGTTTATGGGCATCTCTACTTGCCTGAAATCACCGTATTTGAGGATGTGAGGACGTATATGGTGGTTTTACAGTCGTAAAAGTAGCTTTTACACGCGAAATCCCCATTTAAGTCAAAAATGCGTATTCGCAAGATTAACGAGAAAGAACTGGCTTCGGGTTGAATATGTATTTAAACTCATTCTCGTTACGATTAACAGGAGTAAACTCTTTTTCATTCTTTGTATCAATATAATCTGTTTGATGGATATGCCAATATAATCCGTTAGATGGATATGCCAATATAATCTGTTAGATGGATATGCCAATATAATCTGTTAGATGGATATGCCAATATAATCTGTTAGATGGATATGCCAATATAATCTGTTAGATGGATATGCCAATATAATCTGTTAGATGGATATGCCAAAACAACATTGACTCATATTATTGGATGTGCGAAAATGAGTTGACTCCAGTTGCTTTAAATACACGTACAACCGGAGTCAACTCTTCCTCGCTTATCCAGTTTAAAAGGGGTCTATTTGAACTATCACGGTTTGGGAAATTGAATAGTATGAAAAATGCATAATATTGCCTTACATACGAATTATCTCCGATTTTGTGGTGTACATGTTCTTTATGAGGTTGAAAATCGTGAGCTTTAGGGATATTTACGCGTGACGGGGAGGAGGTTCGATATCACTATAAAGTGGGGGTAATCATAGAAAGATCAGCTTTTTCGCGCCTTTTTTTGGGGGGGGATAGGTTTCTCCATTTTGTGACGAAATTTGAAAATGTGTAAATGTTAATGGTTATTGAGCTTTATTTCGACAGCGGGTGGCATGAATAGCGAGCAGGTAGATCATCCAACAAAGCCTACAACTATTAAGTGTTGCCAGTGGTGCAAGTAAGCCTGTACGGTCAAGTACGCCGTACCGTTAAGACATTTATTGCCGTACCGGATGCCAGTGGTGCAAGTAAGCCTGTACGGTCAAGTACGCCGTACTGTTAAGACATTTATTGCCGTACCGGAAAGACGGGGTCAGGGGATCGGTACCGTACCAGTAAGAGTTAAAATCTACTTGCATCACTGAGTGTTGCCGAATTTATTCAAATTGTAAAATCTCGTGAGTAAATGACGCGTTCTAAATGAGCATAATTTTATCTCACGAGAATACAAATCATTTTTAGTATCGTGATACTTTTCTGCTTAACTTGCAATAACACTTAATTTAAGTAGATAAAAAAGTAAAAATATTATCTGTACAGACCGTACAGATTTATCGGAAAATGCAAGTTCGACGGTGTCCTTACTTTTCATCAACTGTTGGCAATTAACATATAATAATAATAATAATAATAATAATAATAATAATAATAATAATAATAATAATAACAATATCTTTTTAGGTGAGATTCGTATCTATTTCAATATAGTAATCAGGTCACAGTTACGGTGTAATGTAACAAATTACATCGAGACTAAGAACGGTAACTCTGCAAAAGGCCTAATATTATTAGGAATAGACGAGTTACATCCCATTTTATATAGGTTTAGTGCATACAAATAATATACAATAGTTTACAAAACAGGAAAAATATGAAACGTTCCTATATTCACAGTTTCCTAACTTATGAGAATACATGTCGATGAGAATGGACCTCATTCAACATAAGCTGATTGAAGTTTATTTTGGAGTCTTGCTCAATTGACAGAAAAGAATCATGGGAGTGTAACACAAAATGCAAACTATTCCCCAGGTGGCGGTCTCGCTTCTCTCGAAAAGCTTCTGCCAACAGGATGATATCTGCAAGAATTTTGCAGAAACGCCTGCTCTTATTTTTACCGCATTTTCTCTGGAATTTGCGAAATATAACGCAAAATAAAGAATTTTCAAGGCTTGAAACAGCACATCTTGCTATGTAATATTTAACTATTTTTATTCAAAATGTAATTAAAAATGACTTCAAATACGATTCAAAGCGAGACTGACTCTAAGGTCAAAGGTCAAAGTACGTTTTGTCGCTTGTGAGCAGGAATATGGTTCGAGCTAAAATCTCCTTTTTGTTTTTGTAAACTTCATATGGATTCTCAATATTAATTCATTTCTTTTCATCATAACCAACGTTACCAAATATACCCAAATAATAAATTACGGGTGAACCATGTGTCTGGTCACATCACAAAAATACACCACTGTGAGTCGGCAGTGACGTTGTTTAGTAACGTCATCTGAGGAGCAGTTTGTCCCAAAATGACCCTCAGCATCATTCTCACTGTTCACGACATCGATTTGTGTTTCGCAGAACCGCTTGCATAATGTCATTTGGGACCACTTTCTCCCTTCGTTCTTAGACATGGTCCATGAGTTCCGATCATCAGTTGAAATAAGCTACCAATACACAAAACAGAACAACAGATGGGATGACCATACCAAGACAACGTTTGTGTTTAGACCTTCATTCAATGATACCCTTAACATAAACACTTATGAGTATATCCATTCTAAGATGTTCCAGTCATACGAAACTAGCAGTAAGAATTAATGCTAGATGGCCCAGTGAGGAACACATTCGTATGTACAATTATTGTGACAACTGGGGAAAAGACGGTTATGTAACTCGTAACACGCGTGAAGTACGTGCAGATCATCTCCATTCGTAACACGCATGAATTACGTGCAGATCATCTCCATTCGTAACACACGTGAATTTCGTGCAGATCATCTCCATTTGGAACACGCATGAATTACGTGCAGATCATCTCCATTCGTAACACACGTGAATTACGTGCAGATCATTTCCATTCGTAACACGCATGAATTACGTGCAGATCATCTCCACTCGTAACACGCGTGAATTACGTGCAGATCATCTCCATGGAACTGTTTCTAAATTTGCTCAATACAAATATTACAAAAGGAACAAGTGTACGTAATTTGTACATTTGAAAAGGTTTATTAGTATATTTAAATATCTTTAAAATAACAATATTTTGTTATATGTAAATACATACTGAAGATTGTTAGCATCTTAGGGAACAAATGAAGTTTGCACCAAATTGCATATGTTGCCTTATATAAAGTGACCAAATTAAAAATGACACAACAAAGTTTTCTTCTTGGAAATTTGCACCGTTCACTCGTTCAAAATACCATGATATGTACTGTTATTCAAGCTGAATTACTTAGCAAATGTCCTGACATGCTGAAGTTTATTTCAAACAGACTGTATACCTTGCATGCTACATTGTATATGTTACGATAGAATTTTCAAGGAATTTTTATAATTCAAAGTTTTTAAAAAAAATTTTATCGTTGAATTTTCAAGGAATTTTTATAAAGACTAATGTTTGTTTTAGAATTCACATTTGTATAATTCTTTATAAAACAGAATTTGGAGTACTTTAATCCTATAATTATACAGGCAAAATTCCGCTTACGCTAGCTAATTCAAAGATTAAACATACAAAATTCTGCTTACGCGAGCAAATTCAAAGATCATACAGGCACAATTTTGTTGATGCTAGCGAATTCCTTCACGCATACTTCGATCAATAAGATTACTATCCAGTTCAGCAATTAGAGGGCGTGAGCTTTAATCAACCTGTGACCATTTTTGGAAAAGGGAATCCGTTATATAAAAATCTCGTAAAACCTCGCGGTTTTGGACCTCTAAGATGAGTCTGTCTCGCCCTAATCCATAGTCTTTTATAGAACGGGATGCGCATTCCTTGACCAAGAACTGTATATAAGCGGTCGCGCACCTCGAAAGAATAGTTGCCACGCCTCTACATCTTAGAGTTCTGACTTCCTTTGCTGGTAAGAAAAAATTGTTTTATTATATTCTAAAAGACTTTTTGTAGGACTTTAATACATTTAGGTGCTGGAAAGTATTTCTTTCTCTCTTGAAACATGTTTTTTTTTTTGTTCTTCAATATTAATTGTAAATTATATTCTTTTTTGGAGTGTGTAGATTTTTATTAGGAATTTATTGCATTGTAATTGTGTCGATTTTTTATTAGGAATGTGTGTGTATTGAAATTGTAATACTGAATTATTGTAAAACGATTTGCTGCCAACTTCATGCTTTTGATAATTAATTTTGAAGTAAAATACTTTTGGGTTACAAAACCATGATATTTCGGTATATAAGGTCCAAACATTTATAAATTTGTCTTCACGATAAAATGATTTTGGTCTTAGTTCGAAATATTGATTTTTACTAAATTTTAAGTTATTTTGGCTATCTTTGGCATATTCAATATTTCGTTATTTACATCATAATTTAAAAGTACAGAAATCAGATAATCGTATGAAGTCGGCAAGCTTTGAATCAATATATTAATTATACGTGTATTTCTGTATCTAGAATATATATCTTCATATGTATTTCTTATCTGGGATTGTTGTCAATTTAATAAAAGTTGCTACGCCTCTACATCTTAGAGTTCTGACTTCCTTTGCAGTTCGAACCCGTTACCCCTCTCGCACCCCAGCGATGTAACCAGCAACATCACAAGGAGTGACACCTCCGCAAAGGGAGGTCGGAAAGAAGTCTTTGCTGGACGAACATTCCTTTACCACCAGTAGTACTGACAAAATCCTCATAATAAATGTTGACCAATAGAAAAACTTTCATCATAAGTGGTGAAGAAAGTGGCCAGACATCAAATTGCTATCATAATAAGGGTATACCTCAACATTCTTTCATAATATATATTTAGCAATTTCTGTATAATATTATCAAGGCACAACATTTTCATATGATATACCATTTCGTGGAATGACACTGACGTAAATTCGGTAAAAATATAATAATATTTTAACAATTCGTGTATAAAATAATGTTCTAAAGTTTGACTAAACTTTTACACTGAGGTTCATTCCCATTTTGCTGAGAAGGCTCAAACGTATAAAAAAAAATAAAATAATATTTTAACAAACTTTAAGTTTTTTTTCGTTACACGATTGCACTAGAACGATTTACAAGCACATCTCACCTAATTTGTTGTTTTGTTTACATGTACAAGTAGATTTTTTTAAAAGAATAAATCCTATATATAACAAAAACACTCGATATGAACATATTTTCGAGTTATATGGTGACACTCCGTGAAACAAAATTTCCCGGCTAAAGATACTGTCTTTTGGCGCTGAATATCTACCGTATATGCACGTTTATAAGTCCGGTCTAGCTGCAAACAACATAGACATTGCTGTTCTGTCGCATAGTGCACCAGCAGATCAGGGTCTATGTTGTTTGTTCTACTGATTACTCTTAACAAACTGCATAAAACCAGTTCTGGCTCTATGCAGTTTGCAGTTGGACACAACTTGTAAGCGAGTATATACGATATATGTTTTGACACCATCACGTGCAACTCATGCAAGCTCAAGCTCCAATACATCACCACAAGCTACTACCGTATACCATCACACAAATACGCTCGTGGTAGCAGGGCCGACGCAAGGGTATTTGGTGCCCTAGATGAACCTTCAGCCTTGCGCCCATTAACTTTAGAAATTGAATATTGTACATTTATTCTTTCCTTCTGTTTTTCTCTTCTTATTTTTAGACGCTTATTATTTTCTATTTTACGCTATTTCTCTTTATTTTGTATTAATTCAGTTTTGTGTCGCCATCCAAATTTTGCCGCCCTTGGCGACCGCCAAGTTTGCCTAGCGGTTAAACTGGCCCTGTGTGGTAGCATACTCCCTACGATAACACGATTTCTCTCTTAAAATTCATAAACTCAGACGAGAGAATCATATAATGAGCATACTCCGAAGGCTACTAGAACAATTTATAGTGGTCGCCCAATGAGTTATGAGTGCCGAGGGCCGAGTTGCTGAGAATATTGGTCTAGAAGATATACTTTTGAACCTGTAGCTCTTTGGTTCTAACTCAAATGACAATTATGTTTTTCCCGTGATTTGATGAAATATATAGTTCCAAAATCCACAAGAAGGCAAACAATCCTCGATTTTCATAGATCCGAGTGGCAGCCATTCGGCCAGCTCGGCTCTTTGTGTGAGAGAAAAATATGCCTCTGATGTATGTCGGCGCAGTAATTTACAGAAAAACCATACATTTTGTTCGCCTGAAATTTCTTTGCAAAAAAGAAACCGCAATCTATTCGGACCACCTTGGTTATTTTTACGATTTGATTGACCGTAAGATTGACTGAGAAGTTTGGGAATAAAAAAATAGGTCGATGCTGTCGAACTTCTTTACCAATCCTTGTTTCTTAAATAGCAGAGATGGTCCGAATGACAGGTATCGGCATAATTAAAAACATCCTCGTCTCATTCCGATGCAAATCGAATAACTTCAGCTCTCTGAAAGAGACTCGGTAGAATCAGAACGTCCTCGGCCTTTTCCATCGCATTCTAGAAAAAAACCTCTGATGTAAATTATGGCCATTTTGAACTGCCCTCAAGCCCGTGGTTGTTATTAAGTCATAACAACGTCATAATGTCACAATTTATAGATGACGTGATACTTCCCAAATTGGTACGTTTTTGGCGGACGAACATCCGGCTGGATGTGAGAAGAACAGAATCTTATAACATGATAGGTCTCAAAAATAACACTCGACAACGTTTCAACAGTCATTGAAATACCTGCACATTTTATTTTTAATGCTATTCCTGCAACTTTGCAAAGAAAAAAAAAATACATTTCTAGCATGCGATCGAAGTTGCAAATGGAGTGGCAGCAAGTAAAAAAAGAAGGATAAATGTTTTACAATCTTAGACATCCTCTCTCTCTCTCTCTCTCTCTCTCTCTCTCTCTCTATATATATATATATATATATATATATATATATATATATATATCTATATATCTATATATATATATATATATATAACACAAAAAATAAATGTTGCAAATTTTGAGGCAGAACAAATAGTAAGAGATAACTCAGTTTTGATACGTGCAAGAAAGTAAACGATTGTAAAATACAAGAATTTCACCGTAATATTTTTTCTTTCTTTTATACTCTGAGTTTTAGTCGTCTAAAAACCATGTATTTAACGGCTTGAGTGCGTTTTTACTTGTTTTACAGTAACAAAAAGCGTTTTCGCCGACGAAATCAACATTTAAGTGGGAAATGCATAATTCTGTGGATAAGCAAGAAACAGTTGACCCCGGTTGTACATGTATTAAAACCAAGACTTTACTTATTCTCTCGTAATCATTAGCATTGTTTTGCATATATATTAAATCTAATCGACGGATATGCAAAAAAAAAAATCTTTGTTTTTACATGTATGTCTATTAATGGATTTACGAGAATAAGTTGAGTCAGGATGGTTCCCATACAGGGGGAATGTCAACTCTTCGTCGCTTATCCAGTTGAAGAGTGGTGTATTTGAACAGTCATAGTTTGGGAAGCCAAATTACATAAAACAAAAATTGATATGTATCGAATAGGTAAAAAACGAGCATGTAACATTTGAATTGTTCGCATTTGCTATACTATTATATTATTTATTATGTTTTACAGTATGAGATGTAAGTGTGCTAGTACGTAAAAACTACCGTGGTAGTCTGATGGCCGAACAGATACCATGACACATTTTACATTGGTATCACAAACGTCAGGAAATCAATTTTATCCTATCCACTTTCCAACTGGAGATTCTCTTTAAAGTAATGTTTGTTTGATGCATATGACATAAAAAGGTTTGACACATGACTACTGTGTTATTTCGGTAAATAAATCCATATCATAATTTTAAAACATATTATGTACCTCGTGTAATAACAACTCATAACGCCACCAGTAACGTCATGGAAGGCAAATGCGTAATAACCAAGGCATCCGACTGTTTTTAAAATTCAATTCACTACTTTATTCTGAGGTTTCTTCAAATAAAATCAATATTGTCGTCATATGATAAACAGAAACCTACATTTGTGCTCATTCCAAAATGAAATTTATGAAACTCGTCGAATAATTTCAATATTTTGATCGCCAAGGATCGCAAATAATAAAACTTAGTCGACTCTTTATTAGATTTCATTTGAAATGAACATTTGTGCATGTTCCTCTATTTATTCAACTTCGCCGATGGCCGATTGAGAGGAATGGGGAGAGGAAGTTAATCGAACCCCTCCAGTTAAAATAGTACACTTTGTAAATAGAATCATGGAAAATCAGACATTTACACGAAATGAACCGTCCACTTTTTAAAATCGAATCCCCTCGAAATATTGTGCAGCCGCCCCGGTTCAACTGACATTCATTTAAAATTGTGCAGTGGTGAAAAAATATTCGGTGACTAAAATATACAATCTTCTATATAAACCAACAGATAGCTCAATGATTTTTGTCCAGTATTAAGTATAGACTTTCTATCACACACACAGACACACGCACACATGTGCGTACATAAATAAACTATCGATTATGGACAAACAATCTGGCAGTTATGATCATAGCTGTACAAAATTGTATTGGACCATACAATTGTTAAGCACTGTAACAGAACAGATTAGCTTTTAACAGTTCAAAACAAAGCTAAAATTACGTGAATTTTTGTTTCCTAATTAACATACATACAAAATGTAAAGCATCGTACATCAGATCAAAGCAATAAGAACACAAAAAGATTTTAAAATTTTTTCCATTGCTCTTGCCAGACCAATCGAATCGTTAACAACAAAACAAAATGGTATTACAAATTGTCCGTACTCTACCAGATCGATCGGTTTAATTATTCAGAAGAACGAAAGAATTTTTTTGTTATGTAAACTATATCAAAATAAGCCGAAAAGATATCTAAAGCCTCGATGTACTTGAATACCGAAATAAATTTGTTCAGGTTATTACATAACAGCTTAAGTAATATTACTTGGAACAATGAGAATGTCGGAAAAGCGCTCATTTTACTTAAACATAGACACTAGAACACACACACACACACACACACACACACACACACACACGCGCGCGCGCGCGCAATGAGTTCACGTTCTGATTACACTGTATTCGAGCGAAAATGACAACCTAACGAACCTGATATTTTCAAATTATCGAATTTCATTAGTTAATCACGTGTTCTAAGAGAGCACCCTTTTCTATGCTGGCGTCCTCTTCAATAAAACAAAAATTATTTAACTTTTAACTTTTCAAAGTCAGTTTCAGTATATTTTCACAACCTCAGTTTTAATTTTTTTTTCTATCTCTAAAAGATACTACCTCCTAAATTATTATATCGCAATTAGCTTACCAGAAAGACCGTTGTCTAATTGGAGCAGAGGTCCTCTAAGTGTATTTTATTTTGCATTCTTAGATCTAATATCTTTGGAGTAATAATCATTGCAAAATGGACCGTTGATCTAGAAATAATATCACAACTTGCATCAATGGCTGTCCATTTTGTTTCCAAATAGATGGATTTCAAAATAAAGTTAAGTTGACGTTATCCCTCGAATAAAAGCAACTGATACGCATAATGTATAGCTCATTCAATTCTTAAATGGCTAATATTTTGGAGCCTTGCACGACATGTACATTTAATAAAATAATAGTCCGTGATTATTTCCCCTTATTGGTCTCCAATTGCGCACGCGCGACATAGCGCATGCTTTCCCCAGCAAACTGTTGTCAAAAGACGCATTCAGATTCAGGTCTTTTTTTTTTTTTTTTTTTTTTTTAAATAAACGGGTGCGCAAGTCGATGTTGACTGTTGCTCTTCAAACTTACCATGAATGCTACAAATGGATGGCACAATATATAATTACAACAAATTTCAGAATGTATGTTTCTTGAGAATGATGACGCGAACTGTGTTGCTGACGAGAATTAGTAGGACGCCAGTAATGAGAGGGTACTACCGTCTATACCCGCGTATAATCAGGGTCCAAATGCAAATAACATAAACCCTGATCTGCCGTCACATAATGCGCCTGCAGATCAGGGTCTATGTTGTTTGTTCTACTGATTAGTCCTTACAAACTGCATAGACCCAGATCTGCCGGCGCATTATGCGACGGCAGACTTGGGTCTATGCAGTTTGCAGTTGTTATCGAATTATACGAGTATATACGGTAATCCTTTTGAGCACCGTAACTGGTGTCGTAACACATTCTTCTCCTAACTCGCAATGACACTTGATTTGAGTACACAAAAGGTAGACAATATTATCTTTAGAAACCATATATCGGATAAATACAATTTGGGCGATGTCCTCATGTTTCTTCATCTGTTGTCAGTTTAAATCTCATCACATCTGTAATAATAATAATAATAATAATAATAATAATAATAATAATGATATTTGGATTTGATTGGAAGGAATCAGACTTTGAAACTAGGAGATTGGGGAAAAAGGAAACGGAGGACAAAGTGGTACAAAGAAAACGGTAGTATTAATACAGGGAATAAAAAACGGTAGTATTAATACAGGGAATAAAAAACGGTAGTATTAATACAGGGAATAAAAAACGGTAGTATTAATACAGGGAATAAAAAAACAGAAAGCAAAAAGCAGGAGGTATGAGATTTAAGGCATGGAACTATGGAATGCTGGGAGAAGGCGGAAGAACACAAGGTAGAGTGAGGTAGGGGAAAGAGTCGAAAGCAGATGCCATATGTAAGAGTTGGAATGCAAGTTCCTCTGAGCAATGAACTGGAAGATAAACGAAAGGTCAGGCAGACTAGACAAAGGGTGAAAGAACTGGAAGCAAGGTGCGGTAAGTTAAGGGAAAATGCATGAAGAAAATATTGAACACCGATAGAATAAGAGTTTGAAATAGAAAAAGCTAGTTTGACTGCAAGATAAACGTTGTGAAACAATTGCTGCAGTTTGTTTAACATTTAAAATATGAGAGGAGACGCTAAAAAAGTGTGATGAATGGAAGGCAGAGAGTGGATAAAAATGGTACGCACTTTAGAAGTATGTAGAGATTGAGGTAGATCGTGGGGTGAACGGTTTGAAATAAGTAGAGCATGATTTTTTTGCAATAATAGAGTTAATGGAATGAATGGAAAAGACGCGAAAATTCTTGGTTTGGAACGCATGGAAGAGAGAAGAGAAGGTATGGAAAAGGAGACTGATGCGCATAAGTTAAATTATGGAACAGAGGGGCTTTTTGAGGTCCAAAGAAGGAAGAAGGTTGAATGTTGGGAGGATGGGGATAAAATGTATGGAACAAAATAATTCTGAATGTGAGGAAATAGAATTTAGGTAGCTGGAGATGGAATGGGAGGTGTAAAAAAAATGGGTATGTAGATAACGCGGGCAATGGAGTTAATGATGACAGCAACAGATGACCTATATCATTAATAAAGTGGTTGTTACGGTGAGATTGTTTGTATATGTGTAACATAATTTAATATACAACGAGGCCTACACAAGAAATGATCTCAAACGTTATATGTATTTTAAACTCAAGCCACCGAATGTATTCCCTGAATCTGATTATTCTTAAAATAATGAAAGGACAATATTTCTCACAATACTTGCTACATTGAAAAAATAATATCGGAGAGTTTCGTAAATAGACTTTAATTGAAAATAAAGATAACTTAAAATTATGCGGTCAAAATTTATGTAGTAAGATTAATTAGCGAAAAATATAAAGAGCTGGACAGAACAGACATTGTATTTATTATACATATTGTCATGCTCTAGCAGGAGGCATAATAGATAAGATGAACAGATATATTATAAGGCGACATATTTATATATTGCTGGTTAAGAAGTGTAAATTCATTATCAAAGAAAAGAAGAAGGAAGGAAAACAAGATGGAAAGGCGGAGAGTATCAAGATATTAAAGAATGTAAAATGGTCTAGTGTATATGATCAATGTCCAGTGTATATGATCAATGGTCTAGTGTATATGATCAATGGTCCAGTGTATATGATCAATGATCTAGAGTATATACGATCAATGGTCTAGTGTATATGATCAATGGTCTAGTGTATATGATCAATGGTCTAGTGTATATGATCAATGGTCTAGTGTATATGATCAATGGTCTAGTGTATATGATCAATGGTCCAGTGTATATGATCAATGGTCTAGTGTATATGATCAATGGTCTAGTGTATATGATCAATGGTCTAGTGTATATGATATATGGTCCAGTGTATACGATCAATGGTCTAGTGTATATGATCAATGGTCTAGTGTATATGATCAATGTCTAGTGTATATGATCAATGGTCCAGTGTAGATGATCAATGGTCAAGTGTATATGATCAATGGTCTAGTGTATATGATCAATGGTCCAGTGTAGATGATCAATGGTCTAGTGTATATGATCAATGGTCTAGTGTATATGATCAATACTCCAGTGTATATGATCAATGGTCTAGGGTATATGATCAATGGTCTAGTCTATATGATCAATGGTCCAGTGTATATGACTAATGGTCTAGTGTATATGATCAATGCTCTAGTGTATATGATCAATGGTCTATTTCAGATCCTATAAATCATTGAAAAAATTACATATTGCCAGTTCGGCAGTACATGGATGTCATCCATTTTGACAGCTGGAAAATAAGGTAACAAACTTATGGTATATGCTACTTTTATTTACGTCTCCGTTTTTAGATTTGTTAGATTTTAGGTATTATTTTATTATGGGAATCGGTATTGGAAAGATATATCTCAAACCGAGTAATTAGCCAGTTATTAGGTAAAGTCTTCATTCATACTGAACCGTATTAACGGAACTTTATAATAGCGTATATTACTTTCGTAAAATGTCCTCTCCCATATTTATTATTGGAAGGAATTCTTGGGATATTCTCACCTATAAATGTTTAGTAATTTGAAATATGAATAATTCTGTGTATTAGGTGTTTGGGTCATGTTTTGTACTACGTGACCTAAAATTCCGATATACGGCTTAGAAATGTATACTGATAAATCATACGAATGTGAAGCAAGGAAAACCATGCAAGTGTGAAATGAGAGTTTCGTGAATGTGTTGTCGTTCGTTTGGTTAGAGGAATATTATTTGTGGTGTTAGCGCGTTTAAGAACCCTTCAATTGATTACGACTGTTGTCTTGAGGTCCTTGGAAATAGCGTAAACAACGACCTTAAGTTAAATTCACGCAGTGTGTTCGACACTGTTTTTCTTCGCTTGGTCTTAAGCTGAACGTACACTAGCTGCTTTTTGGGACCCCTGGCGTGTTACATTTATAAGAAGAGAAAACTTTTTATACTTAAAGGAACAATTTGTTTCTATGGATGCAACATATGTAAATTATGTTTTTAGTTTGTATTTTTTTTTGGGGGGGGGGGGCGGGGGGGGGCTTCTTTTACAAGTACAAAGTGATACTTACCATTTAAGTCAATATTAAACCTGATAACAGGACAGCAAGGAAAGTTGTCAGAATCGTAATCCAGCTATGGTGTCCACCTGTAAGATAGCGGAAGAATGTTCAAATAGCCTCAATCGAGAATATTCAACTGTTTTAAAGAACCCATAAAATGTTACATAACTATACCAAAAATCTTTATTAAGTGGTGAGGGACTTTTTCTGATACTTTTTAGCCTGGATTTGTCATTCTGGGTCTGGAGATATTTCGGATATTTCTTTAAATCATATAAAAACTTCAAAAATCTAACTAAGACATACAAAATATAATTTGAGAACGTAAGAAAGCTAAGGCTGTGAAAAGAATTATGTGCACTTATATCCTGTAAGGACCGACCATTGAATTTTCGAAGGGCGCAGGGAAAGGGGCTGGTATTTAAAAAAAATATTTTCCGGCCCCCAAATAACTTGAAAAAATAATTTTGCTCTGAATTTTAGAAAGAAAAGAAACGATTATATGCATTATATTAGTTGAGATAAGTATCTTGAGGTAAATACAATATTCCGGCTCGAAAGAAAATCAGCCATCCCTCTCCGAAAAATCAAATGGTCGGTACCTAAATTCATATATGTATGATGCCGAGATTAAATCCTCGAACCCTTACGTTATTATTCGAGCAATCAGCATCCTTAGAGCCCATTTACTTTCTAAAGTAACTTTCGTATTGTTCTAAATTTGTACAAATTGTATGATGAGTTAATGGTTAACGTCGAGGTGCCGAAATTTTACCCCCGAAGACGCTTTCCGCTGCCCCTGTAATGTTGATCGCAATTGCTCCCTGGTCTACTGTAGGAAGTGGTTCGATCGTAGTCGTCGTAAACGGAGGAGGCTGCATGGTTGTTATTTTGAAGTCTTCTCGGGGAAAAAAAAAAGAATAGTAAAAAATTACATCAGCATGTCTTTCTCCTTCCATCCCATCCTCTCTCTCTCTCTCTCTCTCTCTCTCTCTCTCTCTCTCTCTCTCTCTCTCTCTCTCTCTCTCTCTCCGCCCTGTGTTTCATTTGCAGATCGAGTGGTACATTTTTGTTGGTAAAAGTTAATTTAATTTTCTGGTGGAAGCATTAAGTTATGTAGAAACTACTGATTTGGTGGCACAATAAACGTTTATTTATGCTTCTGTGTGAAAACAAGTTTCATTTCTCCAAGATTTATTTAGCTAATATGAAAATCAATTTTCTTGAGGAAAACATATCCTATCACATGCATTGTCTCAAAATTTGCAGATAGCTTTGAAGATCTTAATGCTCCATTATATATTCTCGTTTCCAGACAAAACTCAAATGCGTATATCCGAGATCTTTTCGAACTGATAATATTTAACTCGATCTTTTTTGCGTATTAAACTTGATCTTTTCGCGTATTTAACTCAAGCTCTTTTATGTCTCCTACGCCAATACAAGTAATATTCCTAGGACCCTTAACACAGACTTTATGGACAACGATTAAATCTATGTTAAAAAAAAGTAAATGTGAAAAACGCGAACTATAAATGTAAATACGTCACGACATACATATGATGGAAGGATAAAAATATGAATTGAAGGGCAGTTTTAAGTAAAAAGCTGAGGCCATAATTCTGTAAAATTGTGTCGGAAAATAGTAAAAATCGAAGAGGCCTTTTTAATATAAAACCTACTACAATTTTTTTCCATGAAGTCCTTCAAAAGTTATTGAGCAATATCAGAATTTTTATGCAAATGAAGGTCAAAGTTCAAAGTCAAACAGGGGCCATAACTCTTACAAATTTTGCCAGAAACTGGCGAAATCGAACTTGACCTATGTCTTCCTAACGTAAAAGCTCATACGTATTTGTTTTGAATACATGAAGTTCTTTAAAAATAATTTAGCAGAAATACCATTTGCGACGGACAAGACGAGACGGGAAGTATGAAACATGGGTAACCCTATATGCCCGCACCCTCCATTTATATGGAAGAGGAATAAAACACATATACGCATAGTGAATATGTCAAATATCAAAGAAACACATATAGCCATTTCATAATAACGTTTTGACTTAAATAATATAATGGAACTGAACGAGAACATGACGAAAACCAAACAGGACAAATAATGAGTGAAAAATATCTGATTTTGGTGAGGTTGGTTTCGCTTCTTGTGCTATTTGTTGAAAAGGGAAGGGGATGAAATGCAGACACTACATAAAGTGGAAGTAATTAAAGTAATATGGTTCCCACTTATTTTGACGCTGTAAACAATTTTTTTACCCATAATGCAGACAAATCTGTTGGCAGTGATACAATATTCAATGTTGTATTCCCACTTCCCTGTCTGCTGGTCCTTGTAAATAAATACACAGCGGTCCGATTTCAAAATGTTCTGCTGGGCTGCATCTAGAAGTGAAGCGATGTAAAGAGAAATGACGTGAAGTAAAATGAAGTAAAGAGAAGTGAAATAAGGTGAGGTGTGGTGTGGTGTAGTGCAGTGCAGTGAGGTATAGTGTAGCACAGTTACACAAACAGCACATTTGCATAATATTGGCTACAGAATAAACTTGCAGATTTATTGGTCGTACTTTTGAATACTGATGTAAGTATGCATTAGTGACGAGGTTATCTTAACATTTAGAAAAATACTACAATTGTATGTTACTAAACCTTCAATTTTCAAATTTAATTTTTTATTTTTAATCTATATGAAATGAAAATAAATTGTATTTTCATTATCCTCAATATACGTCTTGTGTGTACATAGTACAGTAACGAAAATTATTCTTATCAATTGTACCTTAAGAGTATAGTTAAGGTGCAAGAGTGGTTGTATTTGTAATGAATATGTGGAGCTTTTATACCGCATTTATTATCCTTCCTACCACAAAAATTTAATATCCGTCATCATCTTGAAGATTCTGCAATACTAGTTCAATTTTACGTCTTTTATTTTGTATAATAATTTTTATATTTGTTTATAACCAGATTACCATTCGCGAGGCATCGCTTGATTTATACATACATACATACATACATACATACATACATACATACATACATACATACATACATACATACAAACATACAAACATACATACATACATACATACATACATACATACATACATACATACATACATACATATATACATACATACATGCCAAGAGAAACACATCACAAATGCAGACGTGTTCTAGACTTACCATGACTCCACATCTCTACTTCTTTCCTATGCAGACCCGTCCAAAAGAACACGTCGCTAGAGGTTGGGTTTTTGTTCTTGAAATAGGAGTTTGTGGTTTTGTTCAGAAGGGAGAGGTATCCGCCATTACCTTCACATTTTTGTCTCGCTTCAAACCACGTGTGCTTCTGATTACTCTCCAGTTTACACTCATCAGGTGATTGATTACAGGAATCTGTGGATTATTGGAAAAAGATAGAAAACAATCCATCATAATTTAATATATGGTAAAAATAATTAGTATTTACAATTCCTGATAAGCGTGGCTGAATCTAAGCAAATCAGTTGTCAAAATTTACCTTGAAACGAGCAACATTTGATATTATCAACCCATTTTACCTTGAAACGGGCAACATTTGATATTATCAACCCATTTTACCTTGAAACGGGCAACATTTGATATTATCAACCCATTTCCGCTGGACACGTATCCAAAGGCGAACGTTTTTGGGTTACGCCGTTGACTCCAGTTGCTGTTCGGTTTGTCATACATCGCTGTATATCAGTCACTGTTTATGCCAATTTCAGACACAGTGTTTAAATTTCAAGATCTGTAAATAAAAAAATTTCTGCTATACAGCACAAACTTTAATGGAGGAATTATATGAGCATCTAAAGTGTTATCAAATTTGCCAAGTCCTCGCTAACAGGAACCGACTAAAGAAGAGTTTTGATGGCAGCATGACCATCAGAGCATACTAATGAGTAAAGTTTATAAAACTACATGTATAGTTATAGTACAAGTCTTACTAATTAGTTTCAATATATTTGATGGAATTAAGTAATTTCTAGGCAATAATTATACACCGAACGAACCATTCATTGTGATCTACAAACATCGTATAACGTTTTCTAATGTTTTGTTTTACTAGCATTTTACAGCCGTTTACAAATGTATACGGAATAGCAGTAAACTGTACAATTTGATTTATCACGTGTTTTCAACAGGTTAATGGATCAAGTTGTAATTGATTGTGATGTATGTAAACGATGACTTGTCCACTGTTATGGATAGACTTGGCAAGTGAAAACTTGTAGCATGTCAAAAATGTCTGAGATACAGACATTTGCCATGGCCGATATCCAGTATAAAAGCAAGGTCAAAAGGTCAAAACCAAATAATAAAGTGAGAACGAGTCTGTGCGTACTCCAATAAATCAATATGTTGATTGGTTGATTCGTTCGTATTTAACGGCACATCAACGCAGGAAAGTTATACCGACGTACGTGGCCGAATGGCCGCTCACGTCGTTAATCCCAAAAATCAATCAGAAAAGTTATATCATGCAAAGTCAACGAGAGTAAAGTGTCTTGCCCAGAGTCACTCCATGCTAGCAGACCCTGTCTGGTCTTGGCAGGATTCCAACCAACACCCTTTTGGTTGCGAGTCTTGCATGCTATCCACTGAATCCACTGAATCACAGCGGCTACCTAAATCAATATATACGTACTTGTGTCGCATGTGAAGAGTTGTCTCTCCATACAGGGTCCGGCTAACCACCTGGCCACAGGGATGCTATAATACAGGCACTCTCCGGTGTCTGGAGTCCGCGGGATAAAGTCCACTTCCAGGGGTGAAGCTAGGGATAAAGTGTTAAATGATTCCAAAGCTTGTAATCGGTGCTACAGGTTAAACAATAGAAAATATAATATGATTCAAACAGCCGACCAATCACATTACAATTTACAAACATATTAAACAATATCGAATATGAACAACCATGCAATCAACACACACACACACACACACACACACACACACACACACACACACACACACCGAGTAACAAACCAAATAATAATAATAATAATAATAATAATAATAATTTCAAACGCACAAACATGTAAATGACTGAACAAACAAGCCTCAAAATAAATCACTCCCTCGCTCACTCGTTTTATTATCCTACTTATCGCCTCCCCCCCCCTCTCTCTCTCTGTGGCTCTGTCTCTCTGTGTCTCTGTCTCTGTCTTTGTTTGTCTGTCTGTCTGTCTCTCTCTTTATATATATATATATATACATACATACATACATACATACATACATACATAAACTACCTACATGTTTCATTTAAACTAGCAAAGAGATATTAAAATGTCCTAATTTAAAGCTACAATACTTCCATCCTTACCTCTCTTGTAGACGGATACACTGTTTAACAGATCCGTTTTACCACATTGAGACAGATAATTGGTGTTGGTGTTCCCGCTCTGCTGGGCCAACAGAACCTCTCCTGGACACGAACTCTGACAGTTAATACCAGGAACTCGGGGTGTTCTGCGGGGTATGTCGTCAAAACAGTAGCAGTTTTCACCCTGGCAAACCAAAGAAAGGGATGATTAAGATTTAATACAGAAGTCTGTTACATATACACTGTTATTTATGCTATCTTACAGTCATAATTCTATTGTCAATTTTCATCAAGCGGTATTTGAGTCTAATGGAATACATTCTATACATAGTATGCATACCATTATCTGTATTTTTATTAATCTATTTATATATCCATACATGCATGTACCTAACTATCTACATTCCTATTCTCCGATCTATATATCTATCTATCTATATATCTATCTATCTGTCTATCTATCAATCTATCTATCTATCTATCTATCTATCTATCTATCTATCTATCTATCTATCTATCTATCTATCCGTCCGTCCGTCCGTCCGTCCATCCATCCATCCATCCATCCATCTCTCTCTCTCTCTCTCTCTCTCTCTCTCTCTCTCTATCTATCTATCTATCTATCTATCTATCTATCTATCTATCTATCTATCTCTCTCTCTCTCTCTCTCTCTCTCTCTCTATCTATCTATCTATCTATCTATCTATCTACTTGTCTGTATGTTTCGTCTTTGTTTACTTTGTAACCTGGATCGTAGTATTGTACATTGTTTATTTATATTTCTTTGTTCAAACGTAATTACGTAATTTCAGTCGCATCTAACTATCTATCCATCAATCTGTCTATAAGTTCATCCATCCATATATCTATTTATCTCTCTCTCTCTATCTATCTATCTATCTATCTATCTATCTATCTATCTATCTGTCCATACATCGATCTATCTGTCCATACATCGATCTATCTATAGATCTATCGACTTGTCGGTATGTCTGATCTGTGCTTTCTTTTACTGTGAAGTTATGTTCTCCTTTCATCGTGTCTGAATACTCTTACGTGATTCCAGAAGTACTTAATATACTTTGAGACCGGCATATGACTATTTCTCATAATATACTTTGAGATCGGCATATGACTATTTCTCATAATATACTTTGAGACAGGTATATATAAAACATAATGAATGAAACTTAACAGATGTATGTGGTGTTTCTTGAATGTTGTGATGCCTTCAGTTAAACAATAATTTTTTTTTTTTTTTTTTGTTGGTGACTTTTATGCAAGACAAAGTAATTCGAGAAAAAGAACCTTGGTTTAAATGTATTCGTACGTTTTACCTACGAATCTGTCACAAGAAATACTCTAACATACTATAATATACAATTTGCCAAAACTGTCACAAGAAATACTCTAACATGCTATAATATACAATTTGTCAAAACTGATACTATAAATTATTTCTGATAATATTAGTGACCAATATAATACCTTTCAAAATTAAAATAAAACAATAAACCAGAAACAAAACCAGCAACATAGAAGTCTTAATTTTATCTAATTATTAAGGATAATTTAAATTACCAAAAATTGTTATGACATACCTGAATGGATATATAAGGACTCCCTATACATACATGCGACTCCCTGTGCATACGTGTGACATACCACATGTCTTATAAAGACTCCGTATATATACATGTGACACACCTGTATGCCTATATAAAGACTCTATACATCCAAGTTGACATACCTGGATGCCTATATAAAGACTGCCTGTGCATACATGTGACATACCACATGTCTATAAAAAGACTCCGTATATATATACATGTTATATACCTGCACGCCTATATAAAGACTCCCTATACATATATGTGACATACCTGCATGTATATATAAAAACTCCCTATACATAAATGTGACATACCTGCATGTATATATAAAGACTCCGTATATATACATGTGACATACCATGCCTATATAAAGACTCCCTATACATGCATGTGACATACCTGCATGTATATATAAAGACTCCCAATACATACATGTGACATACCTGCATGCCTATATAAAGAATCCCTATACATACATGTGACATACCTGCATGTCTATATAAAGACTCCGTATATATACATGTGACATACCATGCCTATATAAAGAATCCCTATACATGCATGTGACATACCTGCATGTATATATAAAGACTCCCAATACATACATGTGACATACCTGCATGCCTATATAAAGAATCCCTATACATACATGTGACATACCGACATGTCTATATAAAGACTTCGTATACATACATGCGACATACCTGCATGTATATATAAAGAGTCCCTATACATACATGTGACATACCTGCATGTCTATATAAAAACTCCGTATACATACATGTGACATACCTGCATGCCTATATAAAGAATCCCTATACATACATGTGACATACCGACATGTCTATATAAAGACTCCGTATACATACATGTGACATACCTGCATGTATATATAAAGAGTCCCTATACATACATGTGACATACCTGCATGTCTATATAAAAACTCCGTATACATACATGTGACATACCTGCATGTCTATATAAAAACTCCGTATACATACATGCGACATACCTGCATGTCTATATAAAAACTCCGTATACATACATGCGACATACCTGCATGTCTATATAAAAACTCCGTATACATACATGCGACATACCTGCATGTATATATAAAAACTCCGTATACATACATGCGACATACCTGCATGTCTATATAAAAACTCCGTATACATACATGCGACATACCTGCATGTCTATATAAAAACTCCGTATACATACATGCGACATACCTGCATGTCTATATAAAAACTCCGTATACATACATGCGACATACCTGCATGTATATATAAAAACTCCGTATACATACATGTGACATACCTGCATGTCTATATAAAAACTCCGTATGCATACATGCGACATACCTGCATGTCTATATAAAAACTCCGTATACATACATGTGACATACCTGCATGTCTATATAAAAACTCCGTATGCATACATGCGACATACCTGCATGTCTATATAAAAACTCCGTATACATACATGCGACATACCTGCATGTATATATAAAAACTCCGTATACATACATGTGACATACCTGCATGTATATATAAAGAGTCCCTATACATACATGTGACATACCTGCATGTCTATATAAAGAGTCCCTATACATACATGTGACATACCTGCATGTATATATAAAGAGTCCCTATACATACATGTGACATACCTGCATGTCTATATAAAAACTCCGTATACATACATGCGACATACCTGCATGTCTATATAAAAACTCCGTATACATACATGCGACATACCTGCATGTCTATATAAAAACTCCGTATACATACATGCGACATACCTGCATGTCTATATAAAAACTCCGTATACATACATGTGACATACCTGCATGTCTATATAAAAACTCCGTATACATACATGTGACATACCTGCATGTCTATATAAAAACTCCGTATACATACATGTGACATACCTGCATGTCTATATAAAAACTCCGTATACATACATGTCACATACCTGCATGTCTATATAAAAACTCCGTATACATACATGCGACATACCTGCATGTCTATATAAAAACTCCGTATACATACATGTGACATACCTGCATGCCTACATAAAGACTCCCTGCGCATACATGTAGACATGATACTAGATAGTTGTCCGTCAAAACGAATGTTTTTCTTGCTGGTAGTGAATTATTGCCATAACACCCTGAATAAGAACAAAAATACACTTTAATCACTTTAATCGATAAAGTTGTTATATATAAGCACACTGCACGCTCACAGAAAAACAAATATGCATTGAAAGTTCACAATTTTAATTAATTTTAACTAGTTTTGGGGAGAATGAAATGTATTTAAATGCAGTTGTGGTCAAAGTCACGTGTGGACAAGTCATGCTTTTTTCTAACTCCAGAAGAAAAAACAGTCTTCCTTTTGTATTAGTGCAATTTCATTGTATATCTTCTTGAATTTCACAAAGCTCATGGTTTGATTTGTCATAGATATTTCCATATGCACGTTTTTTTTTTGTTTTTTGTTTGTTTTTTTAGAAAGAATTTCCAAAGAATAATCTAAGAACATCGAAAAGCGTTCATATTTGACTAATGGCTAAAAATTAGTCAAGAGTATTTAGTTGGATAAAACAATTTGATAGTGAAATAGGAAAGTAGTAGATTTGAAGAAAACACATAAAAATTTCAATACAAGATACATTTTTGGGTATGTCTAATATAATACCCAAAGGTCGTAAGACATTATAACATACCGTATATCCATACAAACGGAGTATATCCGACAAATCTGCCGACCCAGAGTGGTTCCTGTGGCCTGGTTTGAATATCAATATTAAATTTGTTCTTCAGCTCCTCACTGTTCAAGATGGCAAGTGTGCCGTTATCTATCAGACACTGTCTGTACGCCTGGTCCCACGACGCTGCCTCCTTGGAGATTGTGAACCGAAGATCCCCGGAAGAACCTAAATGATAACAAATATATTGTGTTACAGATTTCACTTTAAAATCTGTTTAATCCAACTTATGGATTAATTGATGGAGATGAGGTTAACCTCGACTAAATAGTCACAACCAAACATCAGATAACCTAAAAATATAAAACATAAACTATATGGCAGAGCACGACTGTTGACCCTTCAAAATTGAAAAAAGACCCACTCCAATTCTAGCAGGTACGTTTTTTTTTTAAACAAAAATTATCAAAATGAAGCGAAAATGGAACAAGACAAAAGATTGACAAAACATTGGTAGTGATTGGTTCTATTTGTCCCATTAATTTCACTTCTCTTATACAAGAGAAAAGAAAGACAGTCTAACGGTTAGGTTTTGTTATGCTTCATATAACGATGAATTTCATACATGTATAAAGTCTTGGAATTCATGCAC